>CADEPD010021780.1:0-19265 GCA_902829195.1 Fraxinus dipetala | reverse complement strand
CAAACATGATTTAAAAAAAAAAATTCTCAAAAGTTGGGGGCACTTGCTCCGCAGGACCCCCTGGGTCTGCCAGTGTGCACCAGTGGCAACAGCACGTCGAAAAAATAAAATAAAATAAAATTAGAAAATAAGTTATTTTAACTTCGATATTGCTGGAAAACATTAATAGATACTTGTTTGTTTCAGTATTCATGCATGGTGGGTTGTTGGGCCATGGATAATTGAGAAGTCGGAACAAATTCTGCTGAGAAATTAATGTCTTGTGTTTTTATGGTTGTAAGGTGTGTATGCAGTGCATGTCTAATCCCATTTCTATATTCAACCTAGAAGACTTTTCGGACCCTTTTGTCTGATAGCATCACAGTTTTTCTTCTTATGGCAAAATCAAATTCGCCGGCTGTGTTATTGATTAATGTGATTCCTTAGTCAAAATAATACAAAATAATGTTTTTCTTCTCCAACTTTGCTGATCCTAATTATTGCCCATCTAAGGAATGTTTAGAAATTTCTATTCTCGTAAAATTTTATTAAAGAATTGGAGTCCTCGTCCTAATTTATCTTATGAATAGTGGGTTATCCAAACTTTATTATTGTCATTAAAAAAGAGAAAAAAAAAAGACTAGAGAAAATAGGGGTGTGATTTCTCTTGTAAACTTTTTTTTTTTTAATTATTATAGTGAATCATTGTAGTAGCCGGAAAGGATGTAATCTTAACTCGAAGTGAACCTTTATAAATCTTTCGTGTTCTTGACTGTTTATTTTTATTTCTCTAAGTTGATTGCTCTCAGATTAATAACAACTTCAACATATGTACATCTTTTCAGTCTATTATTCTTAACAAATCATTCAACTTTTATTTTTATAGTAATGATTTTCATTGAGGAATTCATTCAACGATATTTTTATTTTAAAATTGGGCGAGTTTCTATTTAATTTAGTGTAAATGTTGTCATCATAGTAAAAATTTGGACTTAAAGTTACATGGAGCAAAAAATATATTTTTTGAGCTTAATTGAATTTGTTTTGAATTAATTGAAAACTATTTATATTGTCCGGAATTCTATTTCAATCACACATTTTTCAATAAAATAATATTACATATAAAATCAATTTTTTTTTATTTTTTAATTATACATTTCTCATCAATACACTATTCAAAAATATTTTTTTTGTTTTTTTTAACAAAAATAGGGCTCAAATAAGCCATTAATTAACATTTGACGAATAGACAACTCTTTCACAAATTACATTGTAAAACTAACATGACTTGTTCTAATTGTTTTTGAATAAGTAGCTTCATCCTATGTAAATTTAGCCCATGTTTGACCTTTATTTCCTCCAATTTATTTCAATTGCACATTTTATGTAGCACACAATTTTTATCAACTTTTCAATCGCCATTTCATTTAAATTTACTAAAATTATAATTTTCAACTACACCAAATATTAGCTTAATAATGAACTAAACACAACGTTGAAAAAGAATCCCAACAAACTTTTAAGATTTCCAGCACAATTAAAAACTAATACACTTAATTAATGATAATTATGAATAATATTATCTAACACCAATTTAAATAGATACATTTGATAAATTCGATTAAATGAATCTACGAACTTTCATTAAGTGAATCTTATTTAACATGTAGTTATCGTTTAGATTGGTGCTTGATATTATTCGACAATTATAGGTGGTTGTAGGTTTAACTTTCCAAATTTTTGTTAGTACAAAAGGTCCAATCCAAATACAATATGACACAAAATTTGAAGGGCTGAACTCATTAACCAAATTATTCCACGTCGGTTTCCATTTGCATGTGAGAAATAATCGTGACTTTGTGTACCAAAAGAATGGCTAAAAGGAGTTCAATTAAGTAAAATGAAAAAAATTAACTGAAGCGGCCTGTGTATTTAAGTTTGTTAACTAGTATTATTCATATCAACGCAATTATTTCATATGCACGTTGATATTTTATTTTTATTTGGTCAAGAAAACTATTTTTTTAATAAAAAAACTCATTTTTATCCATATATTCCATTGAATAATGCTAGTGCTACAACACCAATATAGATAGTGATATGTTATAAGTTCAATGAAAACGAAATGACTCATTTAATTTTACATCTAATTTAATGTCACATTAGTGGTACATAGAATGGTATTTTAGCATTGTCAAATAGCATACTCTATTTCATAACCACATGGATTCAATCAAGTCCCTGATATTGCTTCATTAAAATTTTAATGCATTTTTCCCTCTTCTTTTCAACCATGCATTTTTTTCATAATATTACACATAAATTCAATATTTTTCCTTCATTTTTAACTTAACATTCATAAAAAAATCACTATTCCAAAATACATTTTTCCTCTAAATTTGATTTTAATGGAACCAGCCAAGATTTATGACAAACATTAGCTCAAAGCTCCACCAAGGTATCAATTAGGCAAACCTTTCTTGATGAATCTTTCTTGTCCATTGGCAAATATCTCATTATCCTCTTTAAGTCTGTGTACTTTTCAAAAATTCATCGTCTCAGGTAGACATCTTGACAGGTAGATATCCACAGGAATCTTCTTATCGACTCCAGATGAAAATTCTGTCCAAATTCCGAACAAGTGTATAATGGCAAGGCAGAAACAAGTAGAAAATACCCCAATTAGCATGGCAAACGGTGATTGTCATCCCAAGATCTTGTCATTCCCTTAATACCTCAACTTTTGGTACACTTGATTAGAAAGGAGTAGACTGCACAAGTGATGAATTTTGTCACGTACATCTCTTCTTGAATTATGCTCGATCATATCTAGCATCGTTTGCCAAACATAACCTACGTACCATACTTAGTTACTTCTTGACGACTGTCTTGACAACTGAGGCAAAGGTTAGGATAAAATAGACAATAGCATTAAGGGGGGAAAAAAAGAAGATGGTGTGAAACCGGGATTTGTCTAACTACTAAAAAAACAGTTTGCTTATGATTTATATTTCACACAATCCCCGACTGCAGGGATTTATAGAAACAACTAAAGAAAGTCGACCCAAGTTTTCAATTTTACCTTCTCATCCACAAATGGCCAAACACTCGAAGATAACGGTTAATTTTAGAAGGGGTTAATATAGCTAACAATGTCGAGTTAGGTTCACAATTGTACCTTCTCCTTCACAAAAGACCGAACATGAAGCTATTGATAATATAATGATAAAAACTGGCCAAAATCAGCAAATGTGACCGTGTCTTGACTGACATCAAACAATATCAAGAGATCAACTAAATCAAGCATACTGAAAATAAAAATAAAAATTAGTCACTTCAGGTAATTTATAAAGAACTTGAACTTCATTGATGCTAAACCATAAAACAAAGTTGGTCGCAGATATCAGTGGAAAATGGATGGCCTAGAAGGATTTTCCTCAAGGAGTTCAAAAGATAGTCATTCAAATAGGCATTACATAATTGTCATCTAGAATTAAATAAGTGATAACTTATCATGTTCTGAGCTTCTGTGCAGATACATGTTTCAAACCATCTTCTTTAAAAATTTGAGCATTTCTCTCTTTAGCTTTTGATATTCTCACTCTCGCACATACAATTAATACATACAACAAATAAAGGAATCATGCAACCTTTTATGTTCTATGATAGATTATTTTCAGATGTATCTCAAACAACTATGTGCAGCGAAAACATTAAAAGAAAAGCAAGCACTTGCTGTCTTTCCAATATCCTCCTAAAGAAAATATGCTCAAATCCATTACAAGCAAGAGGTAACACAGCAGACATAACATGGTATGATATAGTTATTGCAACTAAAGATCCGCAATGACTTTGACTTCATATAACAACTTTGACAAGAAATAACAAAACAGCTCGATACATAAACTCTCAAAACGGTTTCCCATATTCTTGTGTTGGCTGCTCCCAGGCCCTGAGGAAGCCTGCAACAAATCCAATAATAATGTGTCTAGCTAGGCAGACAGGGGAGAGAGAGAGAGACAGACAGATCATCGCTCAAATATTGATCTGGGTTCAGATTATGTACACAATAAACAGATGCATTTTCGAATACAATTACACCAAGAACTTACTGGGACAAGATAAAGATAAAACGGTGCCATGCCATGGTTTATGCAACATAATATTTGAAGTTCTGAAAATCAAAAGCTCCAGGCTAAATATTAAAACAATGACAGCTGCGACCAGCAGACAGCAGTGATGGAGATTCTAATAAAGACCTAACTGAAGACTTACTATGAATATATATGCATAAAAAGTAGTTATGATTTGCATGTGGTTAGAATAGATTGGTTTAGATGAGAGTTTAATGGGTTTCTGTTATGCAATTATTGAATATTGGTCAGAATAACAAGCATCTTGAGATTTTCCTCCTAAATTTATGTTCTCTTCTCATTCTCTTTCACATCCTTTTCTTCTTCTCTCTCTTATTCTGTTTCTCTCTCCCATTCTGCAGAAGACAGATTCTATAAAAAATTCAATTTCAGTATTTTCAAACTGAGAAAGGCTGCTTTGGTCTAGTTATCTGGATCACAGTTGAACCCAAGAACCAGAGGAGTTATCTGATTTCCCTTTTTGCGAGGACCAACCAGTTATCTACAAAAATAAATAAAATAATAAAAGCCATAGAATCTTTATGGGTTCAACCCAATTCCAGAAAGAACAGCACCAGCACTGTAAACCATTACACACAAACAAACCCACTCCTTATGAGGAAGTGGATGGCAGTTAAATAACATGACACTAAATTTGTTCTCAAAAATAAAATGAAATTGGACAGTAAGTGCATACTACATTGGTCTCAGACTCTCAGTAAAGGTGGGAAAAGATCTTTCTTATTTTTCTCATACTTGTCCAAGCGACAATGGAAAGAATTAGACCCAGTGCATATTATTTATCACAAATAAACAGGTTATTACAGAAGAACTATTCCCCGTCTCGAATTTTGTCCAAATTGACTGTTCTGAGACCACAATATGGTCACAAATTCTTATTTTAAGATATTTCTCAAATATATGTTCAACTGACATTCAGAATCAGAAGGTACTCTCCAATATTTTTTGTCTTCCCATAGAAGATGTCACTTTTCGAAATGGCAACGGGTAAATCACAAAAGGAATTGCAGAATACTTTTAAGCTGAAGAATTAATTCAGGCACTCTGGAAAGGAATCACGGGCAAAGAATTTGGGGGCAGAGGGAGTAGTACTTATCAAAACCCCAAAGCTTATAAAAGTGATTAGCTATGTTTTAGCTATATCCAAATTTAATCCAGAACAAAATCACACAAATACAACTGTTTAGTTTCGAGAAATTTTTTCCAAGCCAATAAAATATCAACTGTTTTTTCAAATGATTGCCAGCACGCTGTTTTTTCAAAATCGAACAAGTACAATTCAAAACTGCTATCTGAAGCCTCTTAAAGCATCTACTACGAATACATATACAACACCCATTAGAAATTATAACAAAATTAATTAAACTGAAGTTTTGACATACTTATTGGTATTTCTCCCAAGGACATGTATATTGAATCGTCATCACCAAGAATCTCCTGCAATGACCAGTAAAGTGTTCATTAGAGCAGGGAAATAATGATGGCAAAATTCCTACACTAGTAGCTATCAATGAGGCAGATGAAAATTGTATTGAACAATTAAAGGTATGAACTAGATGAATTTTTGTGATGATGAAAACAAATGACAAACGGAGCACCAAAATGATGAAGTGAAAATTTCTTTAAAATCAAAGACGTGTAAGCATTCAATTCCGTTACCTGTCCATTATGAAGGCCCATGTCATTGTGCAGAGCATTTAGATCTGTGGGTACAGAATCATTTTCGAGCAATTCTGATATCATAAGTCCATAACCGTCTTGATGGTCGGGAATCTCAGTGGCATTATGTACATTATCAGGAAAGTTATCCAGCCCATTAAATACAGAATCAGCCCTGTTTTGTTGAAATTTGATAAATTCAGAAGAGAACTTCACAATAAGAACACGGAAATAATGTGATGGAGTAAGCATGTAATAGGAATGCAAGCAGAAAATAATACACCTAATGAAATGCAAACTATAGTTAATGAAGTTTCTACCAAATTAAAGTCCAAAAGTGAATGTTTTCTTTCTCGTGTTCAGCAAAATATACACGTGTATAAGCAAGGGAAGCTTAATGAATAAAGAAACTTACCTTCTCTCGGCATTAGTAAAAGTCTTGTCTTCTTGCATGGAATCATCTTCCAAATCAATCACTTCGATGTCTTTATCACCAACTCCACGTTTACCATATTTATTAGGCACATTGGAATTATTACTACTCATGGTCAAATCAATATCTACAGGTGCTGTTTGTCTTCCAGTTTCAGTAATAGATCGAAACATAAGAATAGGATCAGCAGCATGGTTATCATTCACGTCAGAAGTTTCTATAAGATTAAGGTCGCACGTCTTAAATGAACCAGGAAATAGCTGCTTTTCTTCTGTGTACTCACTTAACTCTACGCGACTTTCATGAAACAGTGAAATATCTGAACTTCTCTTATCAGTAAACAAAGTTGCAGCAGGGTCACTATGTGAAGACCTTGGCTCTTCTGAAGTATGCTGATTTTCCATTGAGTTGGAAAGGGACACGCAGCCATCAGACTGAGTCTCCACTGGAGGAGTCCATTCCCTAGGTCTTTTAGTTCCCTCCTTATCATCAATGTCATCCTCCAGTTGTCGTTTTTCACCTCTCTCCAACAACATGGGATTGCTGCTTCCAAATCCAGGAAGCCCCCCATCTATTTCTTGCAGATTAATTACAGATCTCATGGGAAAAGATCCAGACATTGAGAAGTGCCCTGGCCTTGAAGTGTATGCAACACCCAGTTCTTCCTCCACTGATGGAGCTTTCAGATCGTTAGAGAGGCTGCTTGATTCATGGTTTTTATGAGGTGAAGCATTAAGAGCGGAACCATCAACAGGAACATCTATGACTTGGATGCCAGAGTCTTCAGAAAGTTTGCTCTCATTAATGGTCTCAACCTCAGCATTGGGATCCAGGTCAACCTTTGAACCCCTAATTGCCAACGAAGAACGAGTCTTAGTAGGAACACTTGCAAATTTGCAGTACCTCATCAAGTCAACTTTTTTCTCGCTTGCTAAACTGCCCTCCTGTAAAGAAGCTGTGGCCTCCATATTCTCGTCATGTTTTTGCTCCAATACACAATCACTTCTCTCTTCTTTATCCTCCTCAGCTTCTTCATTGGACATGGTAGAACCATCTGACTTTTTGATGGGTGTTTCGACATCATCATTTGATGGGACGTCCTTCTTATTGCTAAAAGAACCTGGTTTTGCACCTGCATCATCAGCTAAATTGCATTCCTCTAAGCCCGACTGAAGATCAGCCACACTGTCACTCTCTCGAGTTAACTCGCCGGCAGATGAATTCTGCACTCCAGTATCAATGTCTTTTTGCACAGGCTGCTCATCCTGAAGTCCAGCAGAAATATTAGTGTCAGCCTCCATACCTGGGGAAGTCCTACCCCTATCAGACCACGACTCACTCCTCACAAATTCTGGGTTCCAATCTGAACCTTGATTTTTGGAGGGCCCAGTTCTTCTCCTCCCTCTCATAGAATTTTTTGACCCCATCGAGTTATAATCATCAGGATACCTTCTCCTGCCAGGACCTACATCCGCAGCATCAGTCCCCAAACGGGAATGAGCTGATGTACGACTGTCCACATGAATCTGCATAAAATCCCCCATCTGGTTCTTCCAGTCACCATTTTGCCACTTCCCTGAAAGTGCATTTGGAAGCAGGATCCCTTTAGTAACTAAATATTCAGCCGCTAGCCTACCAGCTTCCATAAAAATATCAGTATCATGCGGAGGCGGGAAGGGTGACTGGAAGGGCTTTGAGTGGCCACCGCGTCCATAGCCACTGCGATTATAGTTTCTATATTCGGAATTATACATCTGATGACCTCTAATTGAACCTTCAGGTGAAATTCGGGAGGCAGACGCCAGCCTGCCCATTCCCATCCCATTAGGTCTGTACCCATTTCCGGGACCACCACCTCGACGCCTTGCATACATGTTTTCCAAATTCACTGTCCGTATATATCACTCTGTATAGGTATCCAGACAACGCAGCTACAAAAAAACCTCCACCAAGATTTATCTCTGTTTTAACAATTCCACATAATCATCAATCAATCAAAGGCTTCATCTACAAACCAACTTCACAAAATACTTCATAAAGTCAACCAATATATTTCTACACTACATTAGAAACAAAGATAAAGTTTTGCCACATCAAATTCCCAGCCAAAACATCTTCTGCTTTATCAGCACCTTCAGGGCAAACAAGATGTCTCACTTTTCTCTTTGGAACAAAACTCAAATTAAATAAGTATAATTTTATTTATTTTTCAACATATTTATTTAAATCCCCTAACGGTTAAATCCTGAGGCGAATTCCACAGATCTATCTAGAGAGAGGAAATAATCAAAGTTCATTGACGCAGATCTGACATTTTCGTTAAATTTTAAATTCAGCAGCAGTAGTTTACCTTAACTAAAGTGAAGCAAAGCAATTCTGAGGTTTTTAGGGTTACAGTCTTTGAGATGCAGTTCTCATCAGTTCAATAGCAATCACCTCCTCCATCAAAAAAATTCATCAACTATATATGTATATACATACACAAGGTGTGTCTATATTCGGTCAAATTTTCACAATCCTTGCAATTTCATGGTCCAGGAATCAATCAATGGATATTAGGTAGGTACAGTATTCCCATTTTAGAGAGAGAGAGAGAGACTTATCTCTCTTCTTTTTTCTTTTGATTTTGGACTTGAGAAGAATTGGACGGGCAAGTGCGTGATCCAATGATATCCTCCTTTTTGTGTTCTTCGCGGAGGCCAAGGTTTACACGTTTATACAATTTTGGGTCCGACCTCCAATTTGAATAGAAACTAAATTTTCATTTGATAAAAATTATACGTCCCTTCATAACTACTAATTATTAACTTAAATCTATAATCTATTAAAAAATTATTTTTTCCACGATTATAACTTTATTAATATATTAAGTGCATGTTTGTTTTGAATTAAAATCTGATTTTAATCTAAATTAAATCAAACAATCAATATTAACAACATCTTTAATGGACCCACAATTTTCAATCACACATTTCAAAAGTTCTATCACAAATATGCTAAAAATCTAATTTAAATTCTTACCAAACACCATCTAAATATCACATCAAGTGAAAATCACTTTTTTTGACCATTATGATTCTACTACAATTCAATTATTTCAATAATATCTTATTTTTCGTTTTTCTATATGTATCTAATTTATAAATTGTATAACTATAATTAATTTAATTAACACCCACGTTCATTCAATTAATATTAATTAAAATTTCAAATTCAATTATGCAATTCATTTTTCACATCCATGTATGCTAATTAGCATCCGATTTCACTTAATTAGAAATAATTTTTTTGCATTTAATATAAATAATTTAACATTCATTGTTACATATATATTCTTTGATATTCATTCAAAATTAATTAATATTCACGTTAATTCATGTATCGTATTTACCATTCATTTTCATTTATGTATTTAGTTGTAATTCTAACACTCACATTCAAGTACACATTTCATTATTTACGTGCGTGTCTAATAATTAACATTTATTTTAATTACTTGCATTTTTTTTAAAATTAGATTAAAAGGGTAAATGAATGATCAATATTACTTTCACGACACTTATAAAGTATTTCAGATTAATGTGCAACACACATTTCGCTCTCACTATGATCTTAGTAGATAATAGGATGATTAAAATAACTTTTACATCTTATTTTTGGGATAATTATGGAAAATAATCACTGAAATTATAGGATCATATAATCTAAACTAAAATCATGAGATTTTATTTAATATTCGGAGATTCATATTTCTCTTAATTTTTTTTTTTACAAAATACATCTCTATATTAAGAAACTCAAAGCAACTAAAAAAACAATATGAGTCGTGTTAATATTTATCTAACCATCCTTCTTTGCTCTTGTTTTACGAAGATCACACCTTTGAACGGGAGAATACGAATTACTTCGAGGAAGGAAAATTGAACACGTTGGAACTCTAAAAGCCCATTTAAGCCCTATTTTTGATGTAAAATGTATTTTGGAATAGTAAATTAACGAAGAATATATGGTTAAAAAATAAGAAAAAATCTTTAACTAGCGTATAATATTATTTTATTGAAGAATATGTGATTGAAAAGAAGATAAAAAATGAGAATCAAATAAGGGCTAAATAAAAGATGAACTATTAGAAAGCATGCAATATTAGTAAAGACACCCATTATAACGTATTGTCAATATTTGTACAAACCAGAATATGATATTGATTCTGATTTAAGTTCTCCTTTTGGCAGAATAAAACCCGTATCATTTGTTGGTGCCTGTCCTGAATATGGATTAGGCCCCAATCCAGCCATTGCCAAATTTGCTCCACCCGATTGATTCATTCCAAAACCAAAGGCATGAGTATGTCCAAACTGTGGCCTCCCGGGAAGTCCGAAAGAGCCAAGTGATGGCCTTTCGAACTGTGCCATATTTTGAGAAGGCTCGGGTCTGCGTGTACGAGTCAAAGCATTGGAAAACCCGGGATTGGTATTACTTCTGTTACGAGCAACAGGAACATCATGATTGTGCTTCCCTTCGTATGTGGTTATCACCGACTTCAAGTCGTGTGAAGCCCTTTCCACGTGCTTTCTCACGTTGCAGCCTGCGCTAGTGCATTTGTAGTAACTCCTGCATGACATGTACCGGAACATTAGGTTAAAAATGCTAGTGATCACTAAACTTTTAGCGAAATTTCTGGGTTCTCACAGGTATAAGGAACGTATGAAGAAGCAATTAACCTTGGATTTGGATTTCCTTTTACAACTTTCTGCCCGTACTTGCGCCAATGATACCCGTCCTCAAGGATGTCCACCTCACTGGTTGTCTGCACCACTACTCTTGGCTCCTTGATGGCTCTGGTAGCCCCACTCATTTCCGAAGCGTGAGTTTCGATTCTCCTACAGATTAGAGAACACAAAAAGGAGTTATCCGTTGTATCCTCGTATTAATTATTAATCAATCAATTCAACAGAAAAGGTAGAGACCTTCTTTTTGACTCCGATTCATCCCCTTCACCATCGTAAGCTAACGATATGCTGCCATGTGTTCCACGGTCATCTTCATCTTCATCATTTGAGAAAGTAGAAGATCCATCAACACCATCACCCAACTCAAACTGAAAGGGACTTTGAGCCGGCAAAGAGGTAGCTCCATTACAATATTCTTGTCCTAATGGTACTGATGCTGTCGGCTCAACACTGTCCTGCCCCCAGTCGGCTTGTGGCATGGTAGGCCAAACAGGATGATCATTAAAACCTGTGCCAGGTTGTTCAGTAGTGTCAAGCTGCATGTCAAAAAGTGCATTCGAGGTTCCAAGGGCTGATCTGCGATAGAGTGGAGGTTCTGGGTGACTGTGTGCACCCTTGTAGATTATCTCTGTAATGTGACCCTCACCAGAACGTTCGACTTTCTTCTTGACTGGACAATTTGCATGTGTGCACTTATAATAACTCCGAGGATACTCACTTCCTTTAACTTGTTTCTGCCCATATTTTCTCCAGTTATAACCATCCTCAGGTGGACAGCCCCCAACATTGGTATTGGCATTGCCTCTTTGATCTGCATCCTTGTTTTCCAGTCCATCGAGAGGAGAAGAACGACCTGCAATGCTACCCACAGCATCAAAGTTCCTTGGCTCTGAAGAGATATTATCGCTACTCTTTTTATTTTCAACAGATGATCTAGAAAAATCAGCCTGCTAGAAAAATATATCGACGTCAAGAATGAGTCCTGTGTGGGAGACTAGATGGATTTACCTAGTTAATAACTAACTCTAATATACATACAATACATTGAATACAAAAAACTTGCAGGACAATCAAGTATGTAACTACCAGGGTTTAACCGAGCATAAGTAAATGCATGTAGTGCCTGAGTCTGCACGTATTATTTACGTGTCTTGAGGGGAAAAGGAGTATAATTACTTTGCTCGCTGTGCCAGTGTAAGGAGAAGAACTGGATTCCTTGACAGGCTTGAATGCAAAGGACGAGGCATCAATTTCTTCAAAAAGATTCTCTTTGCCCTTATCTGGATTGTTTGTCATCAATGCTGAGTTTCGTCTGGTGCTGTTTGGGGCAAATGAAAACTTTCCAGTAGTTGGAGATGGCGTTACCTGTAGAAAAACAAGCCGATTGATTAGAGTTCTGTAATTTCTGGATTTCTTTGGATTTTTAACACATGAATACGTCTTCGAGCAAACAGCAACATGAATAAGATAAACAGGACTGTGAATGTAAGGAACTATGAAAATCACATACAAAAAGAATTTCTGACAAATGACATATAAATTGAATCAGAACTTCTGTATTGCTCATGCTCCCTTCATAACATGCTGAACAACCTTTTAAATTACTCCATTATAAATTACAAATTTTGACGAGCTATTGATTATAAAATTGATCCATGTGAGAAATGAAGTATTCGATCTCTAAGTTAAAATAAGAGAAAAATCTAGAACTTCTTTTGCAATGTTTTGTGAATATTCATATGCATCCAAATTCTTCAAGGAGAAACCATATTCCTTGTCAAATTCAATAGCCAAGGTTCCAATCTCCATACAATTCCAGTTGCGCACATGAACAGAGAAAATCTTGCACAAAATGATCTAGCGTGCCAGCTACATGTAGTTGTTCAACAGTTCAAACATTTAATCTCCAAATTGAGTCATACAAAAGAGACCACTCAAAAAGGGAAGTCCAAATTTGAGTCTGCGACTCAACATCCATTCATATTCCCGAGAGATAACGCATGGGTGCGCCTATGTAAATGCACACACTTTATATGTTAACATTTTTATCTTCAACATAAGCTTTCATGTATAGGCAGAAACAACATACACAGAAATCCCAAAAACAATATTGCTCTATCTCACAAGGGTTCTCAAGATATAATCAGAAGGTTTTTTTATTTCTGATCTTACCAGTGAATTATTAGAGAGAGAAAAGGGCGAATCAAGCAAAGTTGCTGGGTTGAGATCAGGAGGAATTGTCAAACAAGGAGTCTGAATTTCTTGGTTCTCAGAAAGATCAGTAGGTCCTATGCTTTCTGTATTCAACCTCAGGGCGTTGAAGCCAGCTCTAGCCGCCATTCTCTCTATGAGACTCCCACGAGAGCTCAGTTTCTGCTCAGAAAGTGTATTCAACTGGCTTCTTATGTTACCAACTACACTATCCGGTATCTCATTGTCTTGATCAGTGCTTCTGGATGCAACTTGCACGTCAGGTTCCAGGCAAAGAGACCCATCTCGGTTTTTGGTACAGGACTCAGCAACTGACCTTCCCATGACACCATCTTCAATCATTGACGAGAAGAGGGCTCTTGCATTTGGGCTTAGAGGCATCCAATCGCCCATAATGGCAACATGGTCATCAAACTCACTCATGAGAACTAAGAGCCTAATGTTACCAAGCCAAATCAAATGAACTACAAGATTGAGGAGTTGCACGCAATGGGAAAACCTGAAAGATTTAAACATATCATTAAACCACGACACCGCACAATCCATCAAAGGATAAAGATGAAGAGCACAAGTTAATGTTTATCGTCATTGGTCTGGCACTAGATACAGGCACTAGATACAGCCTTTTCACTGCTCTTATTTGGTGGGAGTTTCTTCAATCAAGTCAATTTTCTTATACGAAGAATTAATAATCAAAACACATCCAACTATCACACACCAAGCAATAGATTCTCCTTCATTGAGATAACCTCAAGAACGAGTTCTCTTTCTATTTTTTCTTCCTCCCCCTCGAGCATGCCCCTATTAATAAAACAATATGATTCACTAGATTGGAAGATGAATACACAAATAACCAACTTTTTTCAAGGCAATTAATAAAAATAAAGTATAATTGAAGTCACTCAAGGTTCATTGATCATCAATGACATTTCATTTACTTAATTAGTCAAAACCGTTTTTGCATGACCAAGCTAAAAACAGTGATTGAACAAACAATTCCCCACATGAACCAAAAAAAAAAAAAAGCAAAATATAAAGAAACTTCAAGAAAATTTAGAATCCAAGTACCAAAATTAACAAAGGAGAGACCTCTCGCCTCTTCGATTAGTTTGTGCTTAATGACAATGAGAAAAGGATGAGTCTTTCTTCAAAAGAAAATCTTGATCCTGCCTTGCCGTCAATTTGCTCCGTTTATATATCTAGAAAATGGTTTATCAGTCAGCAAGAAACAAGTGATTTCCCATAAAAAGATTTTATAAACTAATAATGGAAAAAAAATATGGGGTCTGTTTGGGATCTATGGAATTCCTCTTCCTAGATAATGAGGAATTCAGCTTCAAAGCAGTTGATTTTAGTTTTTTTTTTTTAAGCAAAGGTTGCCGTCGTTATTTTCGAGTTTTTCGAATTTTCTAAGATATTTGATAGGCCAATGAGTGAATGCCAAGTTTGACTGGAACGCTAATTTGAAATCTGTCCTGGAATTATTGGGAACTATTTTTTTTATAATTACGTAGATTTCTTAACAACCAATCTTACACCAATAGTGCGTGTGATATTATCGAGAAAATAATGTATTTTAAATAGTGATATGATGGAAAATATATAATTAAAAAATAAGAAAATGTTATTTATGTAATGTAAAATATTATTTTATTGAAAAATGTGTGGTTGAAACTGAATTTTGAAAAAATGTGTGTCAATCGTAGGCTAAGTGTACATAATTAATGTACACATACAATGACAGATGAATGCATCCATGGATTCCATGGAAGGGAAATGATACTTTACCTTTGTGTACATCGTTATGCACATGTAGTATCATCATTTCATGGAATTCAAATTCATGGACAGATGAATGTCACGCGTTCATCTGTTGTACAGATATCAGAAATTTCATCTCTAATAATCTAATATTTTTATATTTTCCTTTAGAATATTGTAGATGAAAACATTTTTGGCAAGTTTTACACGAAAGGTAGCATTAAGTATTTGTTAACTGCATGAATTTTCTAACCGAACAAAATTTCCTCAATGGTTGTCCGATCGATTTTTGAGATGAAAATAGTTCGAAAATCATTGTTTGCCATAAAGTCCTTACATGTCTTGACTTATTAAAGTTCATATTTTGTTTTCTAACATAAGCTTATGACTAATAATTGAAATCTCATATTATTAAGAACTAGACATGTAATATTGTAATTCAAGCAGTATATTTGACCCTTATTTGGTAATGATTAAAATTTTAGATTTCAATCTAAATTTAAATCGATAATTAATTTTAATCATGTATTTTATAGAATTCACAAATTTTTAATCATATAATTTATCAAAATTTACTAAAAATTTAATTTTACTTCTTATGAAACAAAGGCTTGATATGAAAGACTTGCAATTATCCCATTTTTAAAAAAGAAAAATAGATATTGATACTAAGCATTGGGAGCCGTGTGAGTGTCCTAAATAAAAGACAAAGGTAGAACACTTTTATGCATTCATTTCGGAACATTTATTTGGAATCATTTGCTAATCAGTGCCACCAATTTTATTTATGGATTAATCATGAAATGATGACTCGTGTAAATAATAGAACAATCTTGCTATAGTGACAGGCAGAGGACACGCATCAATACATAATTTAACAATTTAAAAAAAATAAAAAATATAGCACTCAATCATGCCCCACCATCCCAGCCCGTTAACACTCCTGTCATTTGCTATGTTCGATGAGCATTATCGATAATTGAATTATTATTCACAAGTGCACTTTATTTGTTTGTTTTGGCAAAATTAATGAAATTTTACCGTGTGTTATCAGTGAAAGTATACTACACGTGCATCACTTAAATAATCTTTCTAGGATTCGACCCTTTGAGTTGTCTGAATTTTGCAGGTACAAATATAAGTTGCTTTATGGAGTATGAATTTTGATTTCTTTAAACATTAGCAAGACGACGGAATGCTTAGACTGTTTTTGACTTTTTTAGATGGTAATAGAAAGATTTGTATTATATATTTAGTCCCTATTCGGTAGGAATTAAAATTTTAATTTTAATTTAAATCATAATTAAGAATTAATTTTAACTACATATTTATATTTATGGGACTTGCAATTTTCTAAAAACATATTTTGATAACTATTATGATTTTGAAGAATGCAGGGATTCAATTGGATGAAATAAAAAAGGACTTGAATTGAATGAAGAGCAAAATGTAGGGACCAAAATGCACAAATCCATTTCAGATCACATTACCTGAAATTGCAACAACGGTCCCTAATACGTAATACAATGTGATCACGTCACAATATTTCATGTGATCGCATGGTTGAAAAAAGGCAGACGTCTTAGTTTCCTTCTACGTCCTAAATTCGACCCTTAGAAATACGGTACACCATCAAACATTGGAAGACACCTCTCATATCATAGAAATCATATAATCCTGCAATCAGGGGGACCAATTAATCATGCTTTTCGGAGAATTCAAGAGGCAAGATACAAGAACTCAATCCTTTGAAGACTTGACTTTTGAGCAAAAAAGAGGAAAATGCAGACAAAGATCAATCGTGAAACTATTGAAAAGATTCAAGATTTCGTAATTCTCCCACTTTTTCTTCATGTATCAAGAATTCGAGTGTTGTACTATAAATCAATTATGATTTCTTGTAACTATAATGCAAGCTAGTTTTTTAGTTGCTAAGACAAAAATGAACCCTTGTTATGAAGTTTTAATATAATTTCAATATTTTCGTGCGATCAAGTGGAAGGGTGGAATCGATCCTTGAAAAATGGTTGCCCAACTACTGGCCTATGCTCCTGCCTGCCCATCTTTACAAATGACCTTTTTGTTTTTTACAATTTATTCACAATACTTAAAACTGAATTTAACTCTTTGAAATACAAAATAATATCTCATTAGTGTTCTTACTAAAACGGGCTTTTTTCAAAAATAAAAAAATAAAATATAATTGACTTGAATGGGAAATTTTGTAATTTTGCTTTTCCGATAAAAATATTATATTCGAAAGAATTATATAATTTCATCAAAATGCTATATTTCGAATTTTTAATAATCATTTAATCATATATTTCTAGCTATTGCACATTTTTCTATTGGTTTTTTGTCTGGTCGAGAATTGAGAGTTGCCCGCCCACCATGTAATGAGAAAGATGCTAATGATGATTAAGTTTGGTTAATGGACACAACGATGACTTATTAGCTGTAATTGATAAAACACTCAATGCAGTTTAGGGGACAATCATATAAATTGATGCTTGCTTGGCTACTAAACAATTGTCCTATTGTATTCGTGAGGTTGTTTAGGTTTTAAGATTTGAAATGTTTTGTTCAGCTTCCAAGTTACTTCTCTACTAATATATAGGTCAAATACATTATTTATAACGACAAATAAGATGACATATTCGAAAAGTATTGTCATTTTTTATATAAATATCTCAAAATAGCGTTGGAAAATTACGTACATTGCACGTATTACATATTAGTCGAGTTAAAACAATAATGGAAAACCTTCCATTACCAAATAATTTTTCGGACTACAGTAATACTACTACGATGATCTTGATCCACAATTACAAATTAATCTTGGATCAATACTTAGGAATAATTTCTTATTTATGTTAAAAATTGAAATAAATATACCCGTTAAAGCGTTTTGGCCCTTTTGGGTATAGATGTATAGTTGACTTCGCGAAACCGAATGTAACAATGTTCAATTCTATTCAATCTGACATTTGACACATAACGCTACTGAAATTAAATTAGTTATTTCATCTTTGATTTTTGTTATTTCGAATATTCGAATAATCTTGACCTATATGGAGTGGGGTTTTAGGGGACACTAATAAGTCACTTATGACTTGTTCTGAGAAGTTCTTATCTTTGTGCCTAGTCTAGTCAGGTAGTCGTAGCACAAAACTGATTCATTGGTTTTATGTTTGGGCCGACTTGTGGGCTGCACCATGTTTGTAAAATAGACTAAGCAAGCCAAGTACTCTTGCCCATTGAAATATTACATATAGGGAAAGTCAAAAGTGGAAATTACACAAAATAAGCGTTTCCAAGATTCAATTTCAAATTTAAGATATGAGGTTTCATTTTTCAAAAATCTGATATTGAATTAATAATTAAATATTATACCCACAAAAACCGTAATTTCATTTCTTTTCTCTCCCTTCTCTCTCTTCGACACCGTCGGCGCTTCGCTGTGAACGTCGTTTCTCTCTCTCCTTTTTTCTTCTTCTGCATCTGTTGCTGGTTGGCATGGTGGCGGCAGTGGTGCGGTGGTTTGGGAATTTTCCGCATGGTGGTTGGGTTGTTTCTGTGGGTGTCATAGCGTTGGAAGAAATCCCTGATTTTAGCAGGTGGTGGTTGATTGGAGTTGCATGTGGAGGTGGTGTGTGGTGTTGGAGCATGCTTTTGTAGGGGCGACGACGACGTGTGTGATAGTCATGGCATCGTTTTCGACGACAGTGATGGTGCGTTTCTGTGGTATTGGTGGTAGTGATAGTGGTAGTGGTGTTGTGTTGGTGGTGATCACAAATGATTTTGTTGATTGTACCAATAAATTGATTAGTGTGATCAATAAACAATATGTGATCAATAAAATAGATAAATTGTAAGCAATAAATACTGTATGACTTAAAAATTTATTAATTTGTGACCAATAATTTGATAAATTGTGACATAAGTTCCTGTATGGTACATATTAAAATTTTCATTCTCATTGTTCTACTCATTTTCAATCACACATCTTTCAATAAAATAATATTTTTCATCACATCAATAACTTTTCCTTCTTTTTCAACCACACACTCTCTATCAATCTACTATTCCAGAATGTATTCTTCCAAAATAATGTGGTTCAAACACACCCTAAATATAATTTGTGGTCGGTTAATTTGATATTTTGTGACCATAAAATAAGTTGTGACTTATAAAATTTGTGATTTTACGTGATTATTAATTTGATAGATTTGTGTTCGATGAATAAATTGCGACGTATAAATTTTTTATTTGACCTATAAATTTTTTGAATTGTGATTGTAAAATAATTTATGACATATAAAAATTGTGATTTGTGGC
>CADEPD010021771.1:0-10854 GCA_902829195.1 Fraxinus dipetala | reverse complement strand
TTTTTAGTTTTATGTTATAAGTTTAACATTGTTTTCGAAAATGCATTTTCAGAACTACCGACCAAACACATTTTTAGTGCTATGCAAATCCAAAAACTAACTGCTTGAAAACAACAAATCAAATGTACCCTAATTTTTTAAGTGGTTGAGTTGTATACATAAATTAATAAAAACAAGGAGTCTAGAAACAATTTCTTCTTTTACCTTTTTTTAAGAAACAGGAAATGGGTTGTGTCCTAACACTTGAACATTTTAAGTTGCAAATTTTGAAAATACACACACTATGGCACTGCAATAGAAGTCAGTAGGCTTTTAGTCATGGCAGTTTAATTAGTAAGCGGTTGAGTTTAATTTTCTTTCTATTCTTCCCTTTGAGGTATCCAAAATTAACTTCATCTGAAAAATGGGAGCTTATTTGATTTACTTTTTTCTTTTTTCCATGAAATGCCAGAAAGTAACAGAATGCATTAAGCAATCTTCTGAACTCTTGCAACGAAAGACATCCAGTGATGCTGAATGTGCTTTGAGTTTGATTACTGAGGCTTTGACGACAAGTGCTTATTCTGAAAAATTACTTGAAATGAAAGTGGATGCTCTTCTTATGGTATTTGTTACTATTACTTGAAACTTCAATGATGTACTTTAAATAGTTTAGAATATTAAAAATAATACATTTTATAATATAGTACTCAAGCCTTAAATGTGATATTAAAATACTTGCATGTATTTTGGTCTGGGTTTACTAACAGCTAAAGAAGTATGAAGAGGTGATTCAGCTATGTGAGCAAGCTCTTAGCGCTGCTGGGTCCAACTTTTCTGGGGATTATAACCCATCAGAAAAATCACACGTTTCTTATCTACAAAGGAGCCCTACTTTCAATGTCTGGTGCTGGTCACTAATCCTGAAGTCCTACTTCTATTTAGGAAGAGTTGAGGAAGCTCTGGCTTTTCTGAAGAAGCAAGAGAAATCAGTTTCTCTCGTGGAACGGTAATACTCAATAGTTGTCAGTATATATCACATAGAAGTCCTTCACATTTAGAATTTACATTATCAGGTCTACCTCTTGGCTAGAAGTTTTCATGCCAATTTGATTCTGCAGGAGAGAAGACAAGACTTTGGAATCGTTAATACCTTTGGTTGGCATAATTCGTGAGCTATTACACCACAAGGTGAGTTTATATTTTTCTTTAATATTTCTCTTGGGTGAGTAGAATCCTAGCTATGTATCTCATATTATAGGATATGGAGATTGTAGTTTTTGGAATGGGATAGGGATTCAACACTTTTTGGTGCTTGTAGAATACACTGTCATGGGCTGGCCTCCATCGATCAGATGTGGATTTACTTTGAAGCATTGAGTGATACAATGATTTTTAATACACCATGTAAGATTTATTATATGGACGAGACATTCAATTTTGAATGCTTGTCTAATAAAACCTCATCTTATTTTTGTGGGAGGTACATTGATGATGAACAATATAGAACAAGATTGAGAAAGGAAGAGAAAGAGGAGGAGGATAAAGGATGGTGAAAAGAGGAGGGGAGATGGAAGGAGGGGGCACACGAAAGTAGAATTTAGGAGAAAGGAAGTATCTTTATTTAATTCATCAAATTTGCATGTACTACAATGTATATGCCCCATTTATATAAGGTTTCAAAGAACCTATTCTATGTAGTAAATATCTAATCAAATCCTAGATAATCTAATAAATAAACATAATAAAATTCTAGGAAATCTAGTAAATTAACACTTGTATGTTTTCCTAAAATAAGGATCTAAACATGAAAAGTACGCATATAATAATTTTTTAGCATTCCTATCATGTTTTCTCGTCTAAGAAATCTCGACTTCGACTAGATTGATTGCTACCTTTGAGCTAAGGAGGGCGATCTTTCTTCCAACCAAGCAGCGACACGAAACTCCAAAAAGAAACAACCTATGCAACTTATCCACAAAAATTATCACGAAATCTACATGAGCACAATGCACTAGCACAGTAGACTGGTATGCAAAAACAAATGATTACAACAGTAGTAGCTTGAATGTGTCCTGATACGGAAACAATTATGCTATATTGAAAATAAAAACTTACATTTAAGTGTAATGGCTAGTCAAATAGGTTAAGTTCAAATGAGTGATTTAAATTTTTTTCTTTACATGTTTTAGAACCATGCCAAAGAAATGCATAACAATGCATAAGAATCATCGTGAAATCATCCGTGCCTAAAATATGAGTAGAAACCAAGCTCAAAATTCTCATTATTCAAATAAATTTTGTATTTTATCTCATCATGAAAATTATGAAAATGGACAACAGAAGTTGGAGCAAAAAGAACATGACAGTAATTAGGAGACAACAATCAAGTATCAATAGGAAAAGTATACTATCGACCAATGGCCTTGGAAAACGTGGTAACTCGAGGAGTATATTGTAGTTGAGGTAACGCTACAACAAAGCTAATGTTAAAGTTACGCTAAGTGGGCTAGATATTCCCTAACAATGGACGTACCTTGCCTATAGTACAATAGAATTAATAGAGCAACTGAGTTTGATAATGTACATGGACGTATTTATTATTACTATTCGTTTCATCTCATCCCAGACGATTTGCCATGCAAAAATGACTTCCAATAATACCTAACAAATTCGAAAAGTGACATTATCATGACAAATGTGAGTCACTCAATTCGTGAAAGTTAAAAAGAATTTTTCAAAATTATCGAGTCAATCAAGAAATGACTCGGGACCAGCCAAACCATCAAAGTCTTACAGTTGTAAGTTAACTCGCGTAGAAGGATAATAGATGTCTTCAACACATTCCCTAAACTTGGAATTATTGTATTGCCAAGGGAAAGACAGTAGACACACTATTGTGGTAATGACTTAGGAGCATGATGTAGCTATAAGATTTATATGAATTCATGGTGATATAGGATTTTATTTTTTATTTTTTTTAGCGCGTTTCCAATATAAAAGAAATTGATACCTCTCGAGATTTAGAAGAGCCAAACGGTGTCCTAGTCATCATCTTCAAGCTGATTCAATTGAATTGTCCAGACGGTTAAGTTGTTGCCTTTTTTGGGGTTGCGGTTCATAGTAGATAAGGTGGTGATAGGTGTAGAGGATGAGTTGTGGATTTTGTTATTATGGTTGTTGCCGCCATGATTTTTGAATACCAATTGAAATTTCACGAAATTTATTTGACCAAAGTAACGCGACTTGTTCTGATACCAAATTGATGAGGAACAATATAGAACAATATTGAGAAAGGAAGAGAAGGAGAAGAAGGAGAAAGGAGGGGGAAAAGAGAAGGGGAGATAGAAAGGGAACAAGAATTAGACAGATGGAAGCAGAATTTAGGAAAAAGGAAGTATCTTTATTGAATTTATTAAAGTTGTGTGTGTTACAATACGTAGGCCTCTTTTGTTTCAAAGAACCTATTCTAAGTAGGAATATCTAATAAAATCCTAGAGAATCTAGTAAATAAACATAATAAAATCCTAGAAAATATAGGAAACAAACCTTATATCTTTTCGTAAAATAAGGATCGAAACATGGATAGTACGCATATAATAATCTTCTAGGATTTCCGTCATACATTTTTCTTTCAACCAATCTATTATGGATTAAAGATGTATTAAACAGTTAGTGACAAGTGATAAATGATATAATTGTGAAGGGATTGGTGAACTTACGCAACTTACCTCTTTTGTATACCTAAAAAGTGCATATGATATTAAAAAAAATTGAACATGCATTCATAGTTTCTCATATTACTTTTGACTTTCAATACATTGTTTCGTTACTTATTTTCGATGGGGCTGATGGATAGAGATAGTTTGGCTTAAGCATATGCGTGGATTACCTTAATTGACTTGTGCGTATTCATTAGTAATCTCTCGATCAAGTTTAATAGATGGACTCATTGTGACAGTAGTATTTGATTAGTTGAGACTGTTCCTGTCATCTACAGTATTTCCAAATTTTGATCTCTATCATCAAGTTTTAATCTCTCTCTCTCTCTCTGTTTCTCTTCCTTCCTATCCTCCTATCTACATGTGTAAAATTTAATGCATTGGATTTTTTGACCTTGTTCTTTCATTCTTCAGGCTGCAGGAAATGAAGCATATCAATCTGGAAAGCACGCAGAAGCTGTTGAACATTACACTGCTGCTATATCGTGCACTGTAGAGTCACCTTCTTTTGCAGCAATTTGTTTTTGTAACCGTGCTGCTGCATATCGGGCTATGGGACAAATTATAGATGCCCTTGCAGATTGCAGCGTGGCTATAGCCCTTGATGGAAGCTATATAAAGGTCTGCCTCTAAAACATTTAGTTGTAGTCTGTGTAGATGCTCTGGAAAAAAGCTAAGTTATGAGCATGTTGTGCGAAGCATAAATATAATTAAATGAAATATTTAATAGTAACTTCTTGTTCCCAAACATGTTTGGGTGACATGCCTTTTCTTCCTTTCAAGGTAAAAAAGAAACTTGCTTATTGTGAAGGTAACTCTTGCATTATTGTCAAAGAACATACTTATTTCCAATTTTGATCAATAAAAAACTATTTGATCCATAGAAAAACTTTATTTTAAGACTGACTGATTTATTTATAAGCAAACTTTTTAAGCTTAGCTAAATATGTGCATTTGCATATTTTTTTGTTATTTCCAAGGTTGTTAACTCTGGAGCAGGCATCAGTATTTCTGATCGTACACAAACTTGGTTTTGAAACGTTTGAAGTTTTGAAGTGAATTTCAACTCGAATTTTACTCATATGCTCAACTGTTTGTTCAGAAACTATGATATAGTTGTATGTTAGTTTTTTACTTGTGGATTTTATCTTGCCTCGAAACTTAGATATACATGGACTTAACACCAAGGAGCATAAAGGATGGTTCTGATAGCTTTGGTGGTTTAACTGCGACCTTTTTTTGTTTTTATTGTTTATTTGCAGGCTGTTTCTAGACGAGCCATGTTGTTTGAGATTATTAGAGATTATGGACAAGCAGCTGTAGATCTTCAGAGACTTGTATCCCTTCTTATAAATCAAGTGGAAAGTAAGATGGATCAATCTGGACCATCTGATAAAATGAATTGCATTAATGAGCTTAGACAAGCTCAACTAAAACTTTCTTCAATGGAAGATGCATCTAGAAACGAAATCCCCCTGAACATGTATCTCATTTTGTAAGTATCTCTGGTTAAGGATCTTAACATGCTTTAATAATTCAGTAAAATTCTGTCTTCCCAAAATATCAACTCTTGTTATTCTGTTGTTACTTTTTCAAAATTCAGATTATCCCTTTGATTTTGTTATTTGTTGCCTTTTATGCATAGATTTCTGCTTGTTATGCAACTTATAACAATCTTTGTTAGATTACGCTGTTTCTGCTGATATATTTGAAAGCTTGTCGTGGTTGTCTTTTATCTCTACCGTGTCCTGGTAGTTTACATCATGTGATGTATTACAAATCTTACAATTAATTGCAAGAGCATTCTTTATGTAAAGTACAAAGTTCTTCAAGTCATGAAACTTTTCTTCAAGTCATGAAACTTAAGTATTTATGCTTCTACCAATTAACATGGTTTAGAGTAAGTGTAGATATTCACCTATGATATTGAGAACCTTTGGGCAAATGTCAGGAATCTACATGTAGTTCTAGGACTTAAAATAGGTTTTCTTTGCTTTTAATAGTCCACATTATTGACAGATGAGTGTTTCAAGTGATGCTTTATTCCACAAGACACAGTGATGAGTAATACACCTCCCTTTTTCTGGTCTCTGGAAAAAAAAGAACAGAACTATAATCAGAAAATGGTACTCTGATGATGGAAAATGTTGATTTCTCATTTATGCCTCTTATGATCAATGGTACAAGTAGAGCAACATATTTGTAGCCCCTTTCAACATATTTGTAGCCATTATAACCCAACATATTTGTAGCCATTATAACCCAACTTTTCATTACCAGAACTCTCTCTCTCTCTCTCTCTCTCTCTCTCTCCCCGTATATATATGACTTTATGGAAACTGTACTTTTATTGAGTGATGGGATACTTTGAACTGCCAGGGGAGTTGATCCATCTGCCGCAGCATCAGAAATTAAGAAGGCTTATCGAAAAGCTGCACTCAAATATCACCCTGACAAGGTTTTGGATAAATTTTTTTGCTTCTGAATGACTGCCTCTACCTTCATTGCATTTTAGACAAATAAATAGCTAAATTAATTAATAAAATTTCCATTGAAACAGGCTGGTCAGTCCTTGCCTAGAAATGAAAATGGAGATGATGGGCTTTGGAAAGAAATAGCAGAAGAGGTACATAAAGATGCAGACAGGCTCTTCAAAATGATTGGGGAGGCATATGCAGTACTTTCAGACCCTACAAAGGTTTGTTTCAGTTCTAAATGATTACAGGTTATCCACCTCTTTTTATACTTTTTTCAAAATACACATAAGATCCTCCGGCATAGTGTAGTAAAGTTTAAGTTAGAGAAGTGATCCTGGTGGTTGGAGGTAATAAAGTATATGCATCTGAACCATAGGAGTATTGAGTTAGTCTGCTGGGGTATAATGTTAATAATTGACTTGTGGTTCTCCATTACGTGTTTCCCAGGCCTGCAATACAAGTTCATGTTGAACCATGTAAATTTGCTCATTTAAGTATTTTATTTTAGATGCGGTACTGGCTTGAAGGGAATGTAAACGACCCCAAATTTATTGGTAATAAGACTTTAGTCTTTTTTGTATCTGTTAGATGTTGTGACTTGTGATCAGTGGGGTTCGTGTTAAAGCTACAGGACGGACTTATGTTTCAAATGATGGTACAGTTCTGGAAAATGACCATAATTTTTCTGACAAGACTTCTCGCTGTTCATAATTTTGCAATTTTATCTCTCCCTCCCCCCAACCCTATTCAGAGATGAATCGATGTTTCCAGTCTAACACTTAAAATAACAGTAGTCTCCCAGTGTGTAACTGTATGCATCTTTCCATCTCTGTTCATTCCTCATTTTTTGAAGCATTTCCTTTTCACTCCTTAAATTTGTTTCATGCTGTGACATGCACCAACATAACAATCCACTACAAAAACCACTTTAGCGTGTCTACCATTGATTATAGCATTAAAATGCACAATTGAAACACTTTATTTACTTGGCTAAATTCTGTGCACTTCTAGCGTTCACGGTATGATCAGGAAGAAGAGATTCGAAATACTCAAAACAGAGGCAATGGACACAACACGTCAAAAGTACATTCCGATTTCCAAAATTACTCATTTGAGAGAAGTGGCAGTCGGAGACAACGATCAGAGGGTTGGAGATCTTTTGGGAACGCTCAACCTAGAGGGTCAGAAAGAAACCGATATAACTGGTACTCATGATGACTGTTCCGGTGTGCGAATACAGTATCCGAGCCATGGATCATGGTGGGCTTAAATGTCTGTTGGTTTATTCCCCTGTTGAAACTTCTCAAATTTGGCAAAATGATTCCAGCGACTCAACAGCAGGTGACCAATGGATAGATTATTCGTTTTTGAAATTGGAAATTCTGAATGGGATTTTTGCTAAAGTTGTGGTTTATATGTGTTGCCAAGAAAATAAAACTGTTGGTTTGAGCATATATTTGGAGAATTTGAAGAAAAGATAGCATTTGCTAGGTCTGTGCTGGAGACTTGTTTTCCTTCTATATTCTGGAAACTTGTATGAACGGTGGTATATGCATATATTTAACGGAGAAGAATGGCCAATCGATGCCCTGATACAGTGATCCTGATGAAAAGATATCAGGTCTTGGATAGTTGCTAACACAAGTACCTGAAGTTTCTCTGTAAGAAAGAGGAACCTTATCATTTAACTCAAATGAATACAAAGACTGCAGTTTTCCAGTGGATGGATCACCTGACAGAGTTAAATTTTCGGGTACATGTACAATGAGTTTTGGTGTAATTTTTGCCTTTTGAGATCATGTTACTGTATAGAAGATTCTTACACAGATTTGAAAATTTAATTAGATATTGAGTTTATTTTTGGCTATTATATTGTTCAGAGAGTTTTCAGTATGGTTTTCGTTTGTGTAACATGGTCACAAATTATGCAAAAATTTAAGGTTGTGGCTTGTGACAATTTAGAAGTGATTTAAAATTTGCTCTCCGGAAGAGTATTATTTTGTTGAGTCATGTATGTAAACTATTATGTTAAGACAGGAAAAGGATTTGCTTTGATTCCTGCAGTAGAATGTTGTGGGTATTTGGGACTTAATGTTCAGATCAGTTTTGTTTCTTTTCTTTGAATATAAGAAACCTGTGTGTGTTTGTGGAGCCCGGAATGGCCAAGTTTTATGGTGCTAGAGAATTGTGATGCTCAGCTTGATACATTTTTACACCTCTAATGATATGCTGGAGCTATTAACTAAACATGAATGCCCTTGCGCATATCTTTATTAGATTATAAGACAGGAAAATGTATGCATATGCATTTGTAAACGTGTAGTTCTTAAAACCGTATTTATACCATAATCTAGAATATGAACGAGTAAAAGTTTCTTCAAGAAATTATAAAAAAATCATGACTGCAATTTACCTATGTTTTTTGAACAGATTTACGTTGCATAATTTTTTTTCAAGAATTGTCATATGTAAATTCCAAATCCAATCTCTTTGGGTTCTGTTTCAACCATCCATGGAGCCCTATATTAAAGGAGAAAAATATTGATTTAGCCAAGGCTATATTAAGTTGATGAGAGAACAAAATAGAGGAAGAAGATTTTGCAGTAGGAAAGTTAGGTACTTTCATTATGAAATTGACTGTTTCTTGCGTGGCACGTTGGGGAAAATGTTCCCTCGCCTCAATTCCAGTTCCTTCGGGCTACAAGCAGAGCACAAAATAAGTACAAACGACTAGAAGCATAAATTTTGCGTCCATATCAGTTATTCTTTGCAATACCATGATCATAACGCTTAAAAGTGTGTGGATAACTTACTTTCAACTAAATAAAGTTATTTTTTTTTAAAGTAACTCTTATGTTACTATCAAGATCAAGATGAGCAACTTAACTAGTTTCAAATTTGGCCAATAAAAAAGTAAACTTATTTTTAAACTTACTTGTAACTAAACTTTTTAAGCTTGACTAAACAGTTTATTCTTTGTATTATCGCGGTTATATGTGAATAAGCATATACTTATCCTTGGTGATATTGTTAACAAATGGCCTGCATAACTCTTCTAGAAACCAAACGTCCGGTTGTGTGCTTTCCTCGAGCATGGCAAGCACAAATGCAACTGTTGCATTTCGCAGTGATCTGAAAGACGGCAATCAACAAATATGCATCAAATGGTATATTATGTCAGAAAATACGCTCAGACTTCAGGTTTTTACATAGAGTAATGCTATTCAGCATCAATGGTGTTAAGCACATAGTATTAAATGATAAATTCACTTAAATGCAATGCCACATAATTCCTTTAATTGAACAAGTGTGGCCAGTGCTAGCTAGCATTATTCTTCTACATAATTTCACAAATTTAATGAAGCACTAAGAGTACAGTAAATGCAGTCCAGGGATGTTAATATGGAGAGTTTTGGATCAACATCTGAAGTGGAAGCAAGAAGCGACTTCCATTAATTAGACCAAGAAAATAAAAGAGAAACATACTCGAATAGTCTCCTGTGACTGAATATTCCTATTCTATGGCGCCCATTGGAACACCGAACACTCCAAATTAACCTGTTCGAAAGGAAATGGAAAACGAGATATTAATGGATGAACACAAATTTTCTTGTGATACAGAGTTTTAAATCCAACCTTCTTTTAAAGATAGAAGTCATGGGAATTAAAAGATTAAAAGGAATCACACCCTCATCGAGACTCTCTCTCCAGCAATTCCATCAACTGCGCGAACTAAAGGATCAAATAGTTGAATCAATTGTTGAACTTTGCTTCTGTCTCTCAGAAATTCCTGTATATTTTTGCTCAATGTTACATAGACATATTAAAACTAGAATGAGTTTTCTATTTGAGTATTCATCGTAACTATGATCTGAGCATCAACTAGCAACATTTTAGGACGCCATTATGGTTTTTTTGAGGAGCAAAATTATCGTTCAAGCTGACAAGACATTGCCTTACAATTCTTATCCGATTATGTGAATTAACTAGTAGCAGTAAGATTTAATCATATTACAAGTAGTTAACCTTTGTGAAAATATGGTAAGATTGATTGGTGTAAAAGTAACGATATTGGATTATCTATACAATTCAATTAGGTGTATTTGGTAGGGAAATAGGACTAGATAGTACATTGAACGAAATTTAACTTATTTTCTCCTTTAATACTGTCCAGTACTGTCCAATATACCTTACCAAACATGTGATATGATGAATCATATCCTAGAAACGGATGCACGGTGCCAAATATGAACTATTAGCTATTACGACCAGAAAACACCTAAGACATATCTTATACCTATATATCAAAAGTAATGATCTGATCTTCAAAAGTAGTGTCACGTACAGAAGGAGAAATACTTGTCTTTGCGGCCATTCCCCAATCCCAGAAGAAAGGTGCAGTTCCAAACCTAGCACTGACTGTTGGAACTTCAAGGACCTGTGAATACTTCGGAACTCCGGCAAGTTCCTGAAATAGAATTATTTTGAATACCATTACTGGAGAAGAATGAACTGTTGTTTCTACAATATAAAATGTCTCTGTCGAATGTTCGACAGAATTACCTTGAACAATGTCAGCAGATGGATCAACAAGATCGCAGTGTTAATTCGAGCCCACTGAATTCACGATGTTTCCTGAATTTGCTGCCTTCAAAATGTGCTAAAGGCGTCCAACA
>CADEPD010021750.1:0-19408 GCA_902829195.1 Fraxinus dipetala | reverse complement strand
CCCAAACAGGCCCTAAAGTTTGGCTGTAAAACAAAGCAATGGTAGCCATTATAAATTTCCGTCCCGTACTTAATTTTCTTTACTTTATATACCAGCTCTGCAACTAAGATATTTTTATCAGTGACTGACGCAATCAGTTGTAGATAATTTTAAAACTATAGTTTCACAATGATTATCAAGCCAGACCTAGCAATCATCTTATACTCCTGAGCAGCTTAATTATCTTTGCAAAGCATCTAACTCCCTCCTAATACCCATCCCAAGTTTCTATTAGAAGTTCTCATGATGTGAAATGACTTGGACATCAAATTTAGAGAAAAGCGCCTGACTCCATTCTAATTCCCTTCCCAAGTTCTCATGACTCCATCCTAATTCCGATCCTAATTTCACTTGGCACGCACATCAAATTCAGAGAGAAGAAACATGATGTGAAATGCTTATTATTCCTATACCTGATCGTTGCCTACTGAAAAGTGTCAAATTATGATTTATTCTTTATTATCTTTTGGCAAATTTCTGCCCCCGTGGTGCGAATCTGTGTTATCCATCTTAAGATTTACGCAATCACGACTTTTTTTCTCATTTTGCCAAATAATCTCGGTAATTTATCAATATTTTGTTTTCTTTGTCATTTGACTTTGGAATTTCCAGGAATTTCATTTATCACAAATGTATCATGATGGACTTTTGAAATTACAAGCTAAGGACTATGAAAAGGCTCGGAAACTTTTAGAGGCGGTGTTAAAAGACCCACTCGTATCAAATGCTCAGGTTTTACATAATCTTTAGTTTCCTTAAGTTCCCAAGAAATTTTTTTTGCTCTTTTATAGTTTCTTGCTTATCGGTGTTTTTGTTTCTAGGTGGAAAATAGTGCTAAAGATGGTCACCTTTTACAGCTCAGGTTCTGCTTAACACTATGAATTCTTGGTTTCTTGTCATTGCAATTCGTGTTATATTTCATGCCTCAAAATTTTGCTTAAGTTGCCTATCATTATTGTGATGCTATTTATGGTTTATGATCTTTGGGTCCAATGTTATACACCATTAAAGAAATTCTGTTGTCTGGAAGCAGTCCTGTAACAACAAGGTTTTCGGTTAGCTTAAAAAATTCAAATAAAGGAATCCCGCTTATACATGGTTAGTTTTGAAATGCTTATAATGTTTATTTCTTCATTCTCGTGAAGAACAGAATGAATCAGTTCATCTTATGTTGTAACATGGAAATACTTATGAGTAAAATATGAATTATTTTGGGCTTAGTCGTCCCCAAAAAAGCTATTATATAGAAGTTTTTGGTTTATATTCGATTTTCTATGTTAGTGTGAGATAATGACTAGTTAAGCTATTTACAAGAGAGTGATATTTTTGTGTTGTGGATCCCAATCGTGAACATTATCTTGCATGAGAAGAGGATTGTTTTGGAATATATTAGTTAAAGATTCTTGTTTCACCAATTAAAGAATGAAATGCTCATTTTTATTGCTTGCCATTTGTGATGTCAATGCACTGGGCATTGCCTCTTTAACATTTGGTATCCAATTAAATATTTCTTGTTCCTGAAGCAAGTTGGCAAGTCTTAATTTCTTCAAAGGCCCATTTGGCAAATATCTGGCTTCTGTGAGTATTTACAAATTGAATTAATTAGGCATTAGCAGAAGTACTTGCTAGGTATCTTCTTCAACAATTTTAATAAGATTTCTGCAGATTTTTGGCGCTCAAAAACCTTGCTACTGTTTTTCTTCAAGAAGGCCCTACCAATCATGAGAGTGCTTTACTCTGCTATCTTCAAGCTGTAGAGATTGATAGCAATGATTATGTTGTCTGGAACCAGTTAGGAACACTATCATGCTCCATGGGATCATTAAGCATCTCCCGTTGGGCTTTCGAACAAGGGCTGGTTTGCAGTCCAAACAACTGTAAGCATATAACTTTACTTAGCCCCTGTTTCAGCCCAATTTTTGACAATATATTTTCAGCTCAATTTTTGACAATATATTTAAAAAGTTTTGGATTTACGTGTAAAATTATTTTGTTGTGAGAAAGTCTGGTTGAAAATAAGTGGGGAAAAAATGAGTTTTAAATAATGGGGCTCAAATAGGGGCTTATCATATATATTTTCTGCGTGCTAAACCCTTAATTTTGTAATACTATCTTTATATTTTTACTTTTACTGATGATTATCATCTTAAAGGATTACTGCAAGTCCATTTTATTGGCAGGGAATTGCATGGAGAAACTAATGGAAGTTCTCATTGCTATTGGTGATGAGATGGCGTGTCTTTCTGTTGCAAACTTAATTTTACGGCACTGGCCATCTCATCCTCGCGCTTTGCATGTCAAAAATACCATTGAGGAGCCTGAACCAATCCCATTTGCTCCAAAAGGTATAGATAAACTCGAACCAAAACATATTCTTCTGAAATTTGGTCAGAAGAGAAAAGCACCGAATGAGGGTATAGACAAGGCAATGGAATCTAAAAGATTGAAGGAAAGCATAGAACTTCAGCTCCCAGAAGCCTCCTGGATAGCTCTTGCCAGCGAACTACAGGAAATCTTTTGTCCATCGGTGGCAACTGGTTCTGAACCAGGGACCGAGGGATACAGATCTGGGCACGTTAGAATAAGTATACAGTTGAATCTTTCTTTAGGAAATGGAATGAGTTCTGTGGAAAGGAAAGAACCTATAAGCATGACAGCTGGTGCAAGCATGTCTGTCAGTAATTGTAACTCTGGAAATGACAGTATTACTATATACAAGGAAGGAGCCATATTTGAAGAACAACCTCAAGAGAGACGAAGCAGTCGACTTAGGAGTCGTAAACCAGATAAAGAAGGATCAGATTTTTCTTCCAATAAGGATTTAGTTAAAGTGGTTAAGCAATTTCTAGAACCGTATTTGGTGGGCGGTGCTGGACCTAAAGAATTCAACCATGATGACCCCTTTTCTGTCAACTGTGCTGAAGATGTTTCCAGTTCACTGGATACACAGTGTACTGATGTCATTAGATTTATCCAGAGAACTTCAGAAAACTTTGGTGCTTACCATATGAGTCACTTGCTTTTAGAGGAAATAACAAATATAGGCATTTCGTATCAGGTTTCCAATTCTAAAATCTTGGACTTGGAGAAGTTGACTAGGCACCGTGGACTGAATAGAACTCCTGAATGCTGTCTTTTTCTTAGTGAGCTATATTATGACTTTGGGATACGTTCTTTGGACTCAGCAGCAATGTCTGAATTCATGTCGGAGGCATCCTATCATCTTTGTAAAATTCTTGAATTTGTAGCTCTTGAATATCCGTTTCATATTATGGGAATGCAAGGGAATGAAAATTGCTTTTTGGAAGAAAATTCTGAACGGAACCATCAATTGGCAATTGATAGTACATCTTCGTTGAGGAACAACTATCCCTTCTGGGTACGTTATTCTTGGTTAAGAGCACACTTGTTTTTATTAGACGGTGACAAAGAAAAAGCTCGACGACATCTTTCTTTCGCATTGTCCCTTCTGGCGGACAAGAAAAAAATGAACTCTCTTGGTTCTATTTGCTTGCCACACTGCAAGGCTATTAAAAAGTTAACTGCTGATAGAGTTCTCCATGAGATGAATTTAATAGAGGCAGATTACTTGTTGAAGAGTACTGTAACTGAGATGCTTGAGAAACACATGTATACAGAATGTGTTAACTTGCTTACTCCTCTTCTATTATCTGCAAATGATGTCCATGTCGATGTATTATATGCCTTTAATCAAGAATGTAAAGGATTTAAGTCAGTTGAACTATCTGCATTAGATGCATTGATCAAAGCATGTGAACAGGAGGAATCAATGGACGTTTCTATCTATTTAGATTGTCATAGAAGGAAACTACAGATACTTGTAGCTGGAGCTGGTCTGGAAGGCATTACTCCCAATGAAACACCAGTTTCAAATGCATCCTCAACTGAATCAACAGAGAGCCTAAGCAAGCACTGGAATCATTTGGTTGCTGAAGAGGTGAAGGCGATTTCTCAATCTGCATCGCGGATCAAGAGCACCGTCAGTCCTATTGAAAATTCAGTAAGTCAAATTGTTTTCAAGTTCAACCACTAACCTTGTCCAGGTGAATACTGTGACAGCTGGGCTTTTTAAAGAACTCATGCTACTTTAACTGCGGCTTCTAATTAAACATGCAACCATAGAAATCAAACTAAAAAGTGGGGAGAAAGAAATGGCCACAGAAATATTTGTAACTGATAATTTGCTTTGAACTATTCATAGAAGTAGTGTCTTTCATCACAAAGCATGAGAATTTTGAAATGTCTGGGCAATGCTGGTGATATCCTCAGTATCCTGCTCTTTATATTTCATTCATTTTTAAACGTCTAAATTTCATGGTACTAACTATTTGTCATTGCTTAGTAATAGTACCTAATATTCTCTGCAACCTTTCCACAAGACTATTTAAGACGCTTGTCGCCATGGTATTTATGCTGATGGTTGTTTTGTTTCCTATTTAAGACTTGTCAGTGTAAACTTCTTGTTGTGCATCTTCATTGTCTTTGTTTTACCTATAGTTAAAGGCAATAATAGCATCTGTCTCTTAGAATTTTGTTTCTAAACTTCTGAGCATCTTTTTGGGTTGTCATGTCATACTTTTGGTACAATTGACAAAGTTAAGTGTTCTATTCCATGCAGAATTGCATTCCTATGACAATTGTGGGTGATATTCAGTCTTTGCTGGTGGTGCTTATGTGCAGTATTGCGGGTACATACTTCTCTAAGAAGTCCTCTGGGCTTGGATTTCCACATTCAATTGAGCAAACTGAAATATGCTCCTTTGTGGATGCTGCTATTTCTTTCTGTAAACTTCAACACTTAGATTTCAGTGTTCCAATCAAAACTCAAGTGAGAACTTGCCCCCGACTTCTGACGATTTAAACTTTTAGTTTCATTCAGTCATATGGCGTGCTTTCTTATTTCCTACTAACTTTACATGCTACAAATCCCTAACACTTTCAGACAGAGTTGATTGGAGCAATCCATGACATGCTTGCTGAGTTTGGCATCTGCTGTGCGCATGGGATTGGTGAAGAAGAAGGGACATTCCTAAAATTTGCAATAAAGCATCTTCTAGCCTTGGATATGAAGCTTAAATCTAACTTCCAAACTTTGAGTAAGGGACATGAAATAAATTCTGCTCAGCATTGTTCACCTGAAAATCAGCTCAAAAAATCTGAACTGCTTTCCGATGGTATTCACATCAATGGATCTCAAAATGGATCACATTTCAATACTGTGGAAGTGCAAACTGATGATAAAGATGAAGATAGAACTTCAGGAAAGGATGTTGGAACGTTGAGTTCGGAAGGCCTTTACTCTCATACAGCTGTAGATAATGAGAAAATGAAAGCAGAAACTGACAATAATGTTGGTGACGGGCTTGGTGTCCTGTTCCAAGAAAGAGAAATACAGAATAATCAAATTGTTGAATCTGGAGATGATTCAATGGAAGATGAAGAAGAGGAACTTGAGCTCGGTATTGATAGTGCTTTGGATCAATGCTTTTACTGTTTGTATGGTTTAAACCTTCGATCAGATTCGTCTTATGAGGAAGATTTGGCCATGCACAAAAATACAAGCCGTGGAGATTATCAGACCAAGGAACAGTGTGCTGATGTTTTTCAATATATACTTCCATATGCGAAAGCCTCATCTGTAAGTATATATCTTTTCGCCCCCTGTCAACATCGCTTCTCATGCACATTTCATTTGTATGATTCCATATGTACGAGTGTTCAGGATATATAGTAGGCGATGCACATACTTGATATCTGTTTGTCTTTCAGAAAACTGGGCTAGTTAAACTTCGGAGAGTACTGAGAGCCATACGCAAACATTTTCCACAACCACCTGACAATATTTTGGCTGGAAATGCAATTGATAAGTTCTTAGATGATCCTGACTTGAGTGAAGACAAGCTATTGGCGGAGGCTCAGGGCTTTCTGGATTCCATTAAGAAAGCATCTTCAATAGAGAGGTACAATATGACCAAGTCACTGCAGTCATTTTCTGTTCTCAAGTGAGTGGGCTGGTGGTTGTTGCAGAATTTCTAAAACCATGTACGGCGTTATTAATTGCAGATCCGAACCTTACCTGGAAGTCTATAGCAACTTGTTCTATCTTCTCGCTCAGTCTGAGGAAATGAGTGCAACTGATAAATGGGCTGGCTTTGTTCTGACTAAAGAAGGGGAAGAATTTGTAGAGCAAAATGCAAATCTCTTCAAATATGATCTACTGTACAATCCTTCGCGTTTAGAAAGTTGGCAGAGGCTTGCAAATATCTATGATGAGGTGTGATTTGGTGTTATATGTCATTGATATCTGTGAATTTAGTAGAAAAAACGAGGGAGACAAGCATCTAATGAATAATAATTTTATTATTTTTTGGGAATGCAGGAGGTCGACTTGCTGCTAAATGACGGCAGTAAGCAAATAAATGTTTTGGGATGGAGGAAGGATGCTACTTTAGCTCAGAGAGTTGAAGCAAGTCGAAGGAGGAGTAAACGATGTTTATTCATGACTTTGGCTTTGGCTAAGTCAGTATCCCAACAGGTTTCATGCATCTCCTAGTAATTCTCGTCAAAAGAAATTGTTGATGTTTTTGTTCTAACACAGTGCATGGTCCTTTTTGCTAGTGTGCTAGCAAAATAACGACTGTATTCATGGCTCTCCTTTGGAACATTTCATATAATGTTACTTCTATTGTCATCTTTTGTAGCTGCTCAATGAAATGATTTATCTGGCCTGTTTTCCTATAAGTTTTAATAACCTGATACCATAATTAGAAATCTAGCTGTCTCCATGTTGTGCTGGTCTTGTGTTAGAATCAGCACACAAGTTTCTTTGATGTTGCTTATAAACTGAGTTAATCGTTAGCCTAGAGGCTTGTAGGTAGTAATCATGGTGTTGCATTTTTTTTTTTTCAAACTTCTACTGTCACACCGTCACCACTGGTTTCAGGGTGAGATTCACGAATTGTTGGCACTAGTGTACTATGATGGAATTCAAAATGTGGTGCCATTTTATGATCAAAGATTTTCTGTACCCTCAAAAGATGCAACATGGAAGATATATTGCCAGAACTCAATGAGGCATTTCAAGAAAGCCTTTAAACACAAGTATCTTTCCTTTCCTCACTTGGTATTCTTGAATAATTTCATATGTAATGTATGAGTAACAAGGGACCCTACCAATATACAATTTCTGTTATCAGGGGAGAATGGTCTCATGCTTTTTATCTTGGGAAACTCTCTGAGAAACTTGGATACTCCCATGACATATCATTCTCATATTATGCTAAGGCGATTGCTCTGAATCCATCAGCTGTAGATCCATTCTACAGAATGCATGCTTCTAGAATGAAGTTACTCTGCACATGTGGGAAACAAAATGAAGAGGCTTTAAAGGTTTTGATAGCATGCTGTTTGATTACTATATTTATTATTATTTTTGAGTGATGTGATTGATCATGTCTATATGTGCATGCACCCTGTAGTACCATCCTTGCACACACTAATATGCTATTATAACGCAAAGACAAAGAAACTCCAAAAAATATAATTTTATTCCATACATAAAAACATCAAAAGTTCACACTAAACATAAAAGGAACCTAATTAGCTCTTGTAATTGATCTCCTATAATAACCTTCTATAATCAACTCCTACAATTATGGTAATCAACTATTTAATTAGCTCCTAATATTATGGTAACTACAAGTATTTTTCACGCTCCTCTCAAGACTAGAAGCTAGTCTGAAGATATGAATCATTCCCAACTTGTTATAGAAAAAACGTTGATCAAGAACAACCTTTTGGTAAGAACATGTGCCAATTGTTATCCACTATGCCCAATGTCAATCTTCATCTTGATAAAATGTCCGTCAATTTCAACGTGTTTTGTCTTTTAATGTTGAACAAGATTGTGAACAATGTTGATAGTAACTTTGTTGTCATGACAGAGCTTCATTTTTTCTTTTTGTGTAACATGTAGTTCCTTTAGCTAAATCTTCATCTATAATAATAGACATATTCTTCAAGTCATTGATTGAACTCGGCTTCAACACTTGATCTAGCCAGCATAGATTGTCTTTTACTTCTACAAGTACCAAAATTTTACCCAATACATGTATAATATCCAAATGTAAGTTACTCACTCTATCGGCCCAATATGTGTATGCTTCGACTTGAAGGTTATTAAATTTTTTTTTTTTTTTTGAAAAATGGAGACCTTTTTCAAGTACCCTAGCATTTTCAAAAGTGCCTCCATATGAATTTCACAAATGGGGAGTGCATGTATGGGCTTACCACACTATAACAAATGCAATATCTAACTCTAATGTGTGACAAGTATATGAGCTTACAAACCAATTTTTGGTATCAATCTTTATTAGCTATAGCAATCTCAACCGTAGCTCTTGAATCTATTTTGGATCAATTGGAGTATTTCCCGATTTCTTTGAGAAGTCCCAAGACACTTTGTTCATGATATAAATATTTATTTTCTAGATCTAGCAACTTTAATGCCTCAAAAATGTCTCAAGTTCTTCAAATCCTTCATATTGATTATTTAATGTTTTCCTATCTTATTAGCATCATTACCGATAAAGATGATGTCATCCATATAAGCAATTAAGATACTAATTTTCTTCCCACTTTTAGAGTGTATGTCCAATAAATTATGATCACCTTGGCTTGAGCATACTTGAACCGACTATTGCTTTTTAAGCTCCTTGAATCATGCTCGGGTTTAGTGTGTGTCAATATAAGGACTTACTCAATTTTAAAACTAACGGAAGTACGTAACAATTTAATAATGAACAAGAAGTGGAATGAGATCAAAGAAGAGAAGAAATTAGAGCAAGAGAAATAATTTTATTCATATATTCAAGGGTATCTATTAAAATGAATTAACCTTCTTTATATAGAGCAAATAAGCTAAAATCAAAAGAATTTTTAATAAACTAGAACTTTATCAATAAATTAAAATTAATCTAATATAAACAAATCTAATCTGAATTAAACTCTATTTAAAATCATATACTAAATTCTATCTATTTCCATCACAAACTTTCCATCTTCCAAACTTATCTTCAAAACTAGGTGGCAACCCCATGTACACTTCTTCCTCTAAATTGCAATGCAAGAACGCAATTTTCACACCAGGTTGCTCAAGTTGCCAGACTAGATTTGCTGCAATAGGTAATATTATGAGTTGCGTTCATCTTGTGTACAAGTGCAAATGTCCTTTGATAGTCAACTCCACAAGTCTACGTGAACCTCCTTACCACAAGTCTTGCCTTTTATCTATCAACCATCCATCTACCTTGTGTTTCAATGTATAAACTAATTTACACATAACCGGTTTCTTCACTAAGGGAAGATCAACAAGTTCCCAAAAATTATTCTTTCTAAATATTTTTCTCTTCATAAACAACTTATTTCCAACTTAGAATAGTTAGAACTTTAGAATGAACCCCAAGCTAGAAGAATTAGAATCTAAGAGAAAAGGAATTGAGTCCATTGGGAAATAGCTTAAATGATGTGAACTGGCTGAAGGAATGAGCCTGCTTGAATCAGATCTGAATCAACATGGAAATGGCTTGAACCATCCCGATAAATACAAATTAAAATTGAATGCATGTTTGAGAGTTTATAAACGGTTTAGATTATAAATAGATTTCAGTTTGGAAGTGTTTATAAATGGTATCATTATAAATAAATAAAATTTAGTGGTGGATAAGTGGATAGTACTTATGGGTCCCTCGAAATGTGTAGATAAAAATTGGCTTGAGTGTTTATGAACAATTAATAAACCTGAGCCAAACGTAGGCCGAACTGGTAAGAAAACAGCGCTAACTAGCTAGAAGCAAGGCCACAGCCCGCTCTGGTACCTTGTTGACCAACTCATCTAACTAGTTCTTGTAATTACTCCTGCAATTAACTGTCTATAATCAACTCCAACAATTATGGTAATAACTTGCTCCATCAAATGTGGTAATACGACTGTACAATTAACTCAAATTATGCCAATTACTATTATTTCCACGAAACTACACCGAAACGAACCAAATAAACGCATGGAAGAACTCAAGCGCTCTGTAGTTACTGATTTTGCTGTATTTGATTGATAATCTAAAAACTCAAATATATTGATGATTGCTTGGAGATTGTTGGTTTTTTGTTAACACTGTATGTGTTCTAGGTTGTCGCAGCATATTCCTTCGCCCATTCAACAAAGGAAAGTGTAATGAATATTTTGAGTAGGCTTGGCCATGAAACTTCAGAATCATCAATGATCGATGAGGATAATAATTCTGAGCCAGTAGACTTCCATAAATTTGAAACTGCATGGCATCTGCTCTATAGCGATTGCCTTTCTGCACTGGAAACTTGTGTGGAAGGGGAACTCAAGCATTTCCATAAAGCCAGATATATGCTTGCCCAGGGGCTGTACAAGAGAGGTAGAACAGGGGATATAGACAAGGCAAAAGAGGAACTTTCATTCTGCTTTAAGTCGTCGCGTTCTTCATTTACTATAAACATGTGGGAGATTGACAGTATGGTGAAGAGAGGCAGGTATAACACGTGTTTTATCATAGTGAAAAAGTTAAATGTAACCAAATATAGTTGGTGTGTATTATAAGGAAAGGTCATTATTTCTCTCTTGAGGCCTGTCAATTCTAATTTTGAAATTTTTGTTGGATTTCTCTTAAACTACAGCAACTATTCACTTTTTCTCCTCCCTCTTTGTAATACAGACGCAAAACACCAGGTCCCTCTGGAAACAGGAGAACCCTGGAAGTTAACTTAGCAGAAAGTTCTCGAAAATATATAACTTGTATTCGGAAATACATCTTATTCTATTTGAAATTGTTGGAGGAAACAGGAGAAATCTCTACTCTTGATCGGGCTTATATCTCTCTGCGAGCAGATAAAAGGGTATTAGAACATTAATGCTCGACTTTTGCTTGAATTTTTGCATTTATTCCAGTATCTCACATGGTTGCAAGCATGTAAATATGAATTTCGTTCTAAATATATATATAGTAGCATTTTTATTTCTTTTTGCGTCTAATTGTTGATAGATAGAAGAATAACACCAAGTTGTTTCTATTTTTGCTTGAAACAATTTCAGCAGAAATTTCATCGGTTTCTATTAAACATTGAGCTAGAGGAAAAAGTTTCAAATTGCTTTTTCCTCAATATTCTGTGATTAGACTTATAATTTATAACTTATCATCGTACCTTTAACTTGAAGGGCAGGAAATGAAATACTCTCTTTACATGGCGACAATGAATAGCAATAGGAAAGAGAAATATTAATGAAGTGAAAAAGGAGTTATGTTTTATGGTATCTTCCCTTGTATCAATTTTTAACTGCATATTTAAAATACTTAATTTAAACTACATTACGCCTCTCCCTTACTATCGTTTTTTGGTCCATTTCCCTTTTCATTAATGCTCTCTCATGGAATTTGTGGAGTATTAATTTTGCCTTGCGAAAATCGAAACTGGTAACTGATACACAACAAAGTTAGATCTATCAAATAACTGGGAATGCTGGTTCTAGTTTTTATTTCCACCAAAAAATTTTAATACCTAATCTGTTGTGAATACAGTTCTCCTTGTGCCTTGAAGATCTTGTTCCAGTTGCTCTCGGGAGGTACATCAGGGCCTTAATTTTCTCAGTACGTCAATGTGGGACTGATTTGGATAGCGCCAATAATGTCGAGCATCTGCTGGAGAAATTATTCTCTCTACTTTTGGAGCAGGTCAACATGTGGCCAGAGATTTGCTGCTTGCCTGAGCTCTTGAGTCCAGAATTGACTGAAAGCAGCTTGTGCGGGTAAGTCCTGAAAGGGTTTGATTTCTTGGTAACTTCAATTACAAATATTTACAGGTGTATGCAACATCTCGACTACAAGTTTCATGCTGCCATATCTCATATATTGATTGATTTATCTCTGAGAAAATTGCAATGTTGGCCCTAACCTATTACCTGAATAGCAAGTTGGTTCCAATTAGAAATCAGCAAATTGCTCTTCAACCATCATTATTCTTGAAGAATGATTCCCCAGGGATGGAAAGTGCCTAAATCTCTGTCAAATCATCATGTCTCCAACTTTATGAAGTTATATCTTATTTCTGAACCTGGACTGAAAACCAAAAAAACAGAGTGATGTTTGCATGAGGGCCACATGAAGGCTGAATGATGACTTGGACGGTTTCTAGGATTAATTGAGAGAGTATAATGAAAGGTTGACTATCAACTTGCTCGTTTTTAAAAGTTTGGGATCAACTTCTACTTGGGAAATAGGTTAGGGAACAATGGTTCAGTTTCCCCTTTAACTTAAGGCATACAAAAACAATGTACTTGTACTATCAAGTTATTTCTTTATTACAGATACCTATATCAATACATCCAGTGGCTAGAGAGAAATATCAAGGTAGAAATGCTTGAAGGAATAAATGAGAAGATACGAAAGCGTTTGAAGAACCCGAAATTGTCCAATAGCAACTGTACTAAAGTGTATCGGCATGTTTCTGCTGCCTGGTGTCGGTCTCTTGTCATTAGCATGGCTCTAGTTACACCGTTGCATTTGAGACTGTCTAGTGATATCCAAGTTCAGAATTTATTAGGTGGTGGATTCGAAAATGAGCAGCTGCTTTGTGTTGACCTGCAATCAGAAGAATTATGGAATTCCGCATTTGAGGACCTGACTCATCTTAAGATGCTTGAATCCAAATGGAATCCTTCATTGTCTAGGATTAAGAATGTTATAGTCAAGAAAATTTCAGATGAAGATTTGGAAACTGCTGCTTCATTACTTAGATCTTCTTACAATTTTTACAAGGACACCTCATGTGCGTTGCTCCCATCGGGAATAAACCTTTATATGGTGCCATCTCAGCTGGCAACAGAAACGTATATCCAGCCAGGAATAGATGGTGTCGACTTACTTGATATGAATACTTCACGGAAACTTCTCTTATGGGGTTACACACTTCTGCATGGCCATTGCACAAGTGTCTCACTCGTTATAAAGTACTGTGAAGAGAATCTAAAGGTATGTCATATAACCTCCATATTATTGTTTGGCTAATATGCTAAAGTCTTCTATCTGTAATAAGGAAAGCATCGTTGAACCACACATGATCCATAATAACTCAGTTCCACAGAAAATGCTGAAACATAAGCGTTGAGCATGATTGTAATGCTTCAAATATAGAATGTGTGTGATGAATATCAGTTTGCCAAGAAGACTTTTTTTTTTGTGACTTGCTTGGTTATTTTAACTTTTGTTGGCTTCTTTCAAGTGATTGAACTCTCGTCATCACTTAGTATGCTAGCTCAACCAAATGATTTTCATGATTATTCTTTGCTTTAGTTCCGAGCATTTTGAGCTCCATTTTTATTGTCAGAAGCTAATAAATTTTATATCATAATTATGCAATGCAGTCGAAGATGAAAAGAGGAACTGGAATTTCATGTGCATCAAGTGCCAATGTGGCCACGGACTCGGCTTCTCATCCAGGTCTTTATTTTATCTTAGTTACTGTGTTTATTTAGTTCATATTTGGGTTGCAGCATTGGACACGATTGTACAATGAATTATTTTTTTGGTCCTTTTACCCCTTTATAGTGTTTAGTGCTATTTATTCCTCACTATCAAACATTTCATGAATAGACAGCCCCATCATATGGCACATCTGCTAATTTGTGTGGAAAGTCTACATTGTAGGGGGTGGAAAAGATGGAACTGGTAAAGCCAGTGAATCCGAAGTTCCCAAGTCGCCTGCAGTGGACCCTACTTCATTGCCTGAAAGCGCGGGCCATAAAGTAGCATCCTCGACTTTACCAGAGACAGATTACAAACCGAACTCAGCTTCTGCTGAAACTGAGGGCAAGGGTCATGTGCCAGAAACAGAGAGTGCATGCAGCAGCGTCTCCTCAGTGCATTTGCCTCTTCATGGGAGCACAAATTGGACAAATGGAGCATCATCTGACGAGAAAGAGAAGGCATCTGCTACTCCATGTCTACTTCCCTGCAATAATCCTGTTGCAGAATTGAGTAGCGTGGATTTACGAAATGACACAGATCCTAACGAAGTTTGATCTGTCAGAAGGTGAAAAACTTAGCCCGTTAGTGGAGCAGCCGACCCATGAATTTTGGTGTGACAAGCATCCGTTTGTATATGTATAACGAGGTCTGAGTGTCCTTGGGTCACAGCGAACTTGCAGGAAAGAACGTGCTGCACCTCGTATTCAATTTTTCCTGCCCCTTTTTAAATGTGCATTGCAGCAGTAGTTTATATGCAACTCTGTATATTTGCCTTATCGATCTCAGAAGAAGAGAGACTTGACTAAAGATCTTATGGATATGAGCTCAGAAATTTTGTATATTCGTGCTTACATTATCTCTAAGCTAATGATGTGAAATTCATGCTTCAATGGAAATAGTTGATTTGATGCATTTGGGGTTAAAAGTCGGCTCTTGCCGAGGCAACCATGGACGGATGTACATGGGTTCATGTGGGTATGGTGACTCCATATAAATTTTTGAATTTTTTTTTTTTTTCATTTTACTTTTCTCCTATTTGGACAAGTGTTTTTCGTTTCACTTCCGGCTTTCCAACTCTCAAGCCTCACATTCCATTTTTCTCCCAATACCTAGGTTTGCAATTTTTACCAAATAATTGCTTTTTTTACTTGGCTCATCTGCACAATACCAACGGCTTTTTCACTTCCAACGTCAAACGCCTCAATACCCCCACGGTTTGAATTACCTGCATAGAAATTGCATTAGATTGTTGGCTTAAATTCAATGCTGCAACTCTAAGTGACAAGTGACGAGGGTTGAAATTTGGCATGTGCACGAAATTGACTACACTATATTTAGCTTGGTTTGACAATATGCTTATATTTACAGGTTCAACTCCGAAAAATCTCCACTAGAACAATAATGGGAATGCAATGTTTTCTTCCCTAGTATTGACTAAAAGCTCGATCCAACTACATCAAGAACGCGTCTTGACAACAACAATAAAACATCATCTAACAAAGATGAAAATTCATAATGTTCTCTCTAGTCACTACTAGAGGTACAACCAACATCAAGAATTCAACCAAATCTAGACACAGACACCTTCATCATTTAAAGACAGTTCCTCAAAAGCAACAACAAAAAATTATCCAATCACAACTAAAGATCTTATTGATATGAGCTTAGAAATTTTGTATATTTGTGCTTACATAATCTCTGAGCTAGTGATGCGATATTCATGCTTCAACATTCTCTAAGTTAGAAGCCCTCGGGTCTTGCCGAGGCAACCATGGACGGATTTACACGGGTTCATGTGGGTCAGGTGACTCCACAGAAATTTTTGAATTTTTCGTTTCTAAAATTTTGAATTTTTTTCACTTTTTCCCTATTTGCACAAGTCTTTTTCGTTTCACTTTTGGCTTTCCAACTTCTCTCAAGCCTCGAATTTCATTTTTCTTCATGTTTACAATTTTTGCCAAATAATTGCCTTTTATACTTAAGCTCATACATACCACCAACTTCTTCACTTCAATGTCAAACGTCTTATGTCCATCAAACTACTAGAATTGGAAGAGTTTTTTAATAAGTTATGGAGTCAGCTGATGATTAAAATTTGTTATGGAGTTATAGTCCTTATTGTTTTCTATTTTTATCAATTTTATTGAGGTCATGCATGGGTTGTTACATTATTGAGCATTTGAGGAGAGTTATTTCTTAGGGTTCTTGCTTTCTGCTCAATAAATTAAGTTCATATTCTATAATTTTCCTGCATTATTAGGTCATGCATTAGTTTTCTATCTAAATTTATGTTTTGAATATGTTTATCCATTAAAAATGAAATTCATAATGTAAATATATAATTTCAGTAATTTGTGTTTTTGCTAAAGACATTTGTGCCAATATCAAATTTCGACTTCGATCTCACTTCCAAGGTAAGTAATGACTTGTCCTAACTTGGAAGTTCGTATTTTATGGAATATTGAAATTCATTGTTGGATTTTTTTAATTTTATGAAATCGATTGTTTTCTATTATGATTTAATGAAATTTTGGGACTTTGTAATTTGTCTATTGAAATTGATTGTGTTTTTACTGTTGGAATTATTATTGAAATAGATCATCATTCATTTATTTGTTGAATTTCATGTCAAACAATTATGGAAAATATTCCCCCAAAAAAAAAAAAGCTCAATTTTCCTGTGAAGAGCAAAATATTGGTAAAATGAGCGTTTAAGAGAAAAAGATGTTTTGGAATTTTATTTTTTTATGTAACTTAAATTTTTTTTATGAACAAAAGAAGAATGTCAACTCTATTATTATACATACAAGTGCGACATAACATAGAATATATTAAAATGGTTATCCAACTTGCTAGATGATTAGACGCATATAATATTCTGTTATTTTTGAGTTTGCTTGTTTTTCTAAAATATTTCTACGCATAGTGAGAGCGTTCGTTCTATAAGGTCTAAATTCGACATGTTTGTTAAGATTTTGGTTTAAAGACCTAATTCCAAATGCAAAATAAAGAAAATCCCTCCACAATTGAATTCACTTTTACTCGACACCTTAGACCAAAAGGCCAAAATCTCTAATTAGAAAGGAATCATTCGAAATCAATCAGGCTCTTGCATGAAGAATTACAATGTAAAATTTAAAAGTCGAACTACACAGCAATGGTCCCGCCACAGGCGCCACCTCCAATAGGAGGGCGCCAAGTGGCATTTTGTCAAAATAGTTGTCAAACTATTAAGTACAAGTAGCATGACTCATCTGAAAATGTGTAAATAGAAAGTATTTTGAGTGTTTAAAAACAATTTGTAAATACAAGCCAAACATCATATTTTGAAATGTGATAAATAATGAACTTGGATAAGAGATCCAATTTGGATTGACTCGTCCATTTTGGCATTCCTATATGTACGATGATATGAAAAAGATTATTGAGTCTGTTACACCTCGCCTCCGAGGCTCAAAGAAAAAATGCCTCGTAACAAGTCATGTAGGCAGAAAGTCAACAAAAAAAAAATCAAACACAGACCCACGAGGTTAAAATACGAAAAGGTCAATCAAAACTGAAGTCATTGCTTTACAAGCCGAAGTACTTGCTGAAGCAGACCTCAAAATCGAAGTTCTTCCTCTACAAGTCGAAGTACTTGCTGAAGCGGACCTCAAAACCGAAGTCCTTGCTCTACAGTCGAAGTATTTGCTGACGCACTGCCTAAAGAAGCAAAAAAATGAGTTGAACCTCTTCACTTAGAGAACCACCTCAAAAGATCTCTCCAAGGCTCTCAATTGATCAGAGGCTCATGAAGCCGACGTTGTTTCTCATAAAAGATTTGAAAATCTCTCTAAAGTGATTGATGAAACGCTTGTAATAAAACTGTCAGCGTGTCAACCTATTATATAGGGCAGCTGACCCATCATCAATACATTAATTAAATGAATAGACAGAAATGTGATGCCCCAATTAAGGAGATGACGTGATTCTGATCCAACTGACACCACGTCTGCCAATGTAGTATAAATATGGTCTTCTTGTAACTCAAAGGGGGCTAGATAATGGATTGAAAAATTGGCAATCATATATTAGAAATATACACTTGAGTTCTTGAATGAAATATACTACCATTTCATCTATTCTTCCACATATTCTTGTTTGTCATTACATAGATTAGTTTGGTTTCTATTTGGTGATCGGTGTTAGCGTGATTACCTTAGTTTCACCCGTCGGAATTCGAATATTTTTGTCTCTTGCTGCAAAGTACATCCCGCGTCCATTTCCTCTTTAATACCGCCGTTATTCTGGCAAGAACGTGTCGGAACAGTACTTGACTTGACGTGAGTAGGCCCGACCGACATCCGTTAACTCATTTTTTGGGGTCACAGAGTCAATCTTTCTATCTTAAACATGCACCATATATTCTCAAATGCTTTTGATTACCTAAATCAACATTCATAGAGCCAAGAAGATTAAAGACTGGTGGATTTTTATAATGCACTTGAAATTTGACATATTCAATTTAAATTAGAGAAATTTGACCCAAGACTCTTAATTTTTTTAAAAATTAAATTAAAATCATGCTACATGTGCATTTAGATGACACCTCCCTCACATAGGGTGTCCGCGATTATTCATATTGACCCGGATGTACACGTATCATTATTGATTAAATTATTATATGTATACATGAGAAGTTTAAACTAAGGAAATTATTAAATGTATACATGAGAAGTTTAAACCAAGGAAACCAATTATTATATTTCCTTAGTTGTTGTCACAATAAAATTTCCCGACACTTGCGTTTATCGACGTTTGAGTTTTCAAAAAAAAATAAAAAAATGCAAAAAACAGTTGGCTTCCACAAATCAATGAAGAAAATAGGCTCGAAAGAATGCTACTAGAGTTGTTTTTAATCTGTGGTTATGTAAGATGTATTGGCATTTTATTTTACCGCCAATGATCGCAGTCGGGGTTTGACGGTAGTGACACCAGAGGCGGTGATGGGTCAGTGGAGGTTGCGTGGTGGCACTGGCAGACAAGTGGGTTTATGAGTTGGGTTGGCGAGGGGTGGATGGAGAAGATGACCCAATTGCACTTCTTGAAAGATCTAGGATTCCTACTGCAATTTTTCCTCGATATTTGAAAAAAAAAGGAAAAAAATTTGAGGGCAATATATTCTTTCGACGTTTGCCTAACAAAAGTTTTGGATGGAATCGGTTGGCTGAGATGGGTTGCGTTAATTAGTGTAAGACTGAGGTAAAATTTGATTACGATCCATGTAATGCGTTGAACATGCTCTTAATTTTAACGTACGAACATCCAAGTACGATAAACAATATTATGGCAAGCTTTAACAAAGCAAAATAATGGTAACAATATCAACATTTTTAAACAAATTACAAAATGCATGCATAACTTTGCCTATGAAAAACATAAGCAAAAATGATTTGTACAAGTAAATGTTAGTCCACAATAAAGTTTTATGAATGATCCTTGAACATATGCTTAAACTTATATCAAGTAGAAAAGAATAAATTATAATTGCAACAGCTTCAACCCATCAACCAAGTTGTGTCCAAAAATTAATAAATGATTCACTATAATCGACATTAAAATCCAACTATATGCTTGCTTTAGTGCTTAGAGCATCTTAGTAGACTCACCAACTGCAAGATACTTTTATTTTATACTTTCAATGCTTAAAAATAAGTTTATTTAGATAAAAGATTAGGTTAAATCAATAAGTTCCATAATAGAATCTTGAAATGAACTCAGGCTTCAAGCACTCATCGTGACAGAATAGAATTTCATTCATA
>CADEPD010021696.1:0-20048 GCA_902829195.1 Fraxinus dipetala | reverse complement strand
ACCTTATACTATAGTGTGTGAAGATATATCAAGATGTGCAATATATACCAAAACAAGCCAAAGTACAGAAAATGTACTAAAACAAGTTAAAATGTAGCAAACATCACGAAATACCAAAACATGTAGGAAATATTTCTAAAGGCACCAAAATGCATGAATGTTTTGAATGAAAAGAAATGTACGAAACTTCGTGAAACGCAAAAAAAAGCTCCGAAATGAACTGAACTATGTGAAATGTAAAAAAAGAGCCCTAAAATATATGAAATGTGCTAGTAAGTTCCACAATGCATGCTACTAAAACGTGCCATAATGTACCAATTCGTACCAAAATGTACATGTAAGCAAAACGTAGAAAAACACGTCAAAATTTATTCATCTGAGTAAAACATATCAAAACAATTGAAAACGTAAAAAATCTCGCCAAATGTACATATATGCACGAAATATTTACCAGAATGAGCAAAAATATACAAAGATGTACCAAAATACTTGAAATGCAGCAAAAGCACAAAAATATACATAAAAGCGTGAAATGAATTAAAAAGCTCCTTAGTTTTCCAATTTGTGCGAAATATTACAGAATGTCTAAATTGTACAAAACTTATGCACTTAATTCAGGCTAAGTTGGAAGAAGTAGAGTCGGGAGTGTTGCTAGAAAGCAGCTCACGTGTGGGGGGAAGCAAAAATTTTGACCGAGGCCAATTCAAGTGAACAGTGTGTAGGCGCTACAATACGTGCAATGTACAAAATCCCAAGGCAATTTTTCCCTTTTTCCATTTAGAGCTCTATTTGTTTGATGTTATCTTGATGTTTCACGAGTTATTTAGGACTTTTTTATTATTAACTGTTTATATAATGATTCATTGTACAAGATCACCAAGTCGTTATTTAAAAGATTAACGTACAAAGTGAGATTATTCCCTTTGATATATTTTTTCTTAATTGAACTATCCCAAACTTATCAAGTTAGGGATATGCTATGTGTATATAATTTATGTACATAGGGGTGTCCATACCCCTCACATGGGGTGGGGCCCATATTTTTGTGGATCCCACCCCACGTGAGGGGTATGGACACCCCTTGTACATAAATTATGTACACCATGAGTTTTCCACTTATCAAATACTTACAGTCTTTGTGGCGTTCAACCATTCTAACCTTGATTCTTGATTTCAGAAATCATTGGGTTGAGGTTATAACTCTGATTCTAGCTTTCTTGGGATTCTATCAAATCTTGTGGGGGTTCCATGGTACATCCTGCTACGAGATTCATATCAGTTAGTATCAGAGTTTGGCTTTAAAATCATGTTTTTGTTCAATATCTTCATTTTGTTACCAGTTTCAATTCTTCTTGCATCTTCTTCATTGAATCTTCACCCCATTTTTTAATTCATTCATATCAAAACAATCGTACAAAAATGTTCAAAAATTGTTTAGTGCGTTAACTCTAGTGCACTAGCAAAATTTTTGTACTTGTCTTATTTTCAATCTTTCCGTTAACTTTGTGTTCCCCATAAAACCGAAATTATACTTAAAAAAATATAGCAAAGAATATTCAAAAGAAAAGCAAGGAAAGTTAAAAAAAAAAAAGGTGAAGAACAAGAAAAAGAAACTGAAAGTTCAAGAAAAGCATATTCAATTTCAAGAAACCCTTTCTTGGAATTCTTGGGCAGTTTTTTTTTTCAAGCAACACCATCTTTATTACTATTCGATATGTTACCAACCTTGGGAATCGATCGTGCTGTGAAAATGTATAAACCAAATTCAAGAAATCTTTTATTGAAATTCTTGGGGTGTTTTCATTCTTCTTTTGATCTTTCAGTCTTATTATCCTTCTTGTTTCTTTAGTTCTTACGAGTTCGAACATGACAAAGGCTGAATTTTTTATTGAGTTTAGTTAGTTACCTAGAGAACTTGGCAAAGAAAGCATCGAGAGGAAAAAGGCAAGAGTGAGTGCTTATTATCGGGAAAAAGCCAATATTGAGTGAAACGCTTGAGTGTAAACACGTGAGAACTATTTTCTTTTTCTAGTTATTAAGTTGTTTGAAAAAAAAAAATCTACATATGGGTAGGATAACAACTAGTTCTTCATGTTTAAAATTATGCAACAACAATTTAAGAGGATGAATGTAGTGTTTACAAAAATTAGAGATATGATGGACATGCAAGTAGGATGCGGTGATTTGCACTTACAAAGGGGACAACCAAAAAATGTTCCTAATGTTAGGAGGCAAGATACGCTTGATCCAAGGGCTGAATTTAATGATGAAAATGAAGTAGAGAGTGAGAATGAGACTGACCAAATGTTGATGGTTGAAGTGGGTAGGATGAGAAATAGAAGAGAAAGAACTTGAAAGGGCATAAAGAAGAAAAACGTAAGAGTGGTGAGCTTATTATCAGAAAATCTAATATAGAGTGAACCACTTGAGTGTAAACTCTTGAGGTTACTTTTCCTAGTTATTAAAATGTCGGACAAGTGAGATTCAACATCTAGGGAGGAAAACGACCAATTTTTTATGTTGAAAAGCAATGCAACAACAATTTGAGCGAATGAATGTGGTGGTGTTTGGAGAAATTAGGGATAGAATGGAGCAAGATACAAAGATTGCAAGTTTACAAAGGGAACAACCAATTAGAAGGCTAGTTGGGGGTAGACAAAATAGGTGTGGAATGGTTCCTTTAGGTGATTATAAAGATGAAATTGAGCTCAAAAGTGGAGATGAGCAGGCAATAGCCTCTAAAGTGGAAGTGGATCTATGAAATGAGGTAGGCATGGGAATGGTGGCCCTATGAGAGACTTTTTGTGGCCAAGATAAAGATAAGTTGATCGAAATTTGGATGGAAATGAGATGAAAATACCTTCCTTCCAAGATAGAAACAATCCTGATGAGGTTAGCGTGGAGAAACAGGCACTTGCGTATTTGGAACGCTTGGATGGTCGGCGTTTGAAGACAATGACGTAACTTTTGTATACGGTGTCCGTTTTGGGCCCATGACCCCATTCCGAAAAGCTCGCGATGATTCCCATTGAACTCATAGATATGCTGTGATGTATGATGGATTTTCAACGTTTGAATTCATCTGTTAAGTCAAAATGGCATTTTATGTTTCTTAGTTTACTATTACAGTATTTATTTATTTTACTTTGTAGCCCAACCCATTAAGGGACTGCTGACCCAATAGATTATCAGTTCTTTTCATATTCAAGACTCTAAAACATCTTGTAGGGTTTTTGATTGTTCATATCTGTTTCATCTTATTATTATTGTGTTTGTAGTTTCGAACTACGTCAAATTCTCAAGTTTATTTGGAGAGGGAGAAGAAGTTGGAATTAATATTTGATTGTCATAACTATTTTGAGGAGAAAATGTGATACTAGTAGTTATTGAGTTAATTGATTATGCAATAATATGGTGAGATCAATTGGAGACACATATGAGGAGAAATCACGAGAGAACTATAGATGGCTAAGATGAATTAAAACCCTCGTGAGTAGGAGATTTGCATCTAGTCATTACCATAGGGACCTTTATCCAAAATTACATAACTTTATTCAAGGTTTTAAGGATTGTGGAATATTATAAGGAGAAAAAGGTGGTTATGATTAATAAGGAGACTACAATGATCAGGTTTTTGAATGGGTTAAACAAGGATATGGCCAATATAGTTGAGTTATAACACGATGAGGACTTATAGGACATGGTGCACATGGCTATGAAGGTGGAAAGGCAATTGAAAAGAAAATGTGTAGCAAAGTATTCTTCGGGTTCTCACATGGGAAAAATCAAATTGAAGCTTCCAAATATTGTTTATACCGTTGTCCTAGCTAATTGAGATTTGGCTACACATATTCAAAGTAATAAAATTCATAAAAGTTGAGCTCAGCATCACCGAGATTAAGAAAATAATACGTCATAGAGTTGTGGAATCTTCAAGCATTTGACATCAAAATCCTCAATTTCATCTTCTTCAAGCTCCAAACTCTATATGTAATCTTGTACAATATCTATGTATTCCTCTACAATAAGCTCTCCTTTGAAGCCCAAGGTGCTTAATAAATATAGGTGAGGGCTTTTTAACCTAGCCATGCCCAAAAATATGCAAAAATTGCCCTTTGGAGTCACACAATAAGTAAAATTCGAGTTGTTGGTTTTAAATTCTCGCAAGAAACTCATGAACTGACCTTCTTGCTTAATCAGGGAAGTTTTTGCTTAAGCAAGCAATACTTGCTCTCAAAATCTTCATTCTCGATAATAAAAGAATGGAGGATGATGATGCTCTCAAAATCTTTATTCTCGCCATTTTCTTGCTTTAACGATGAAATTCTTGCTCGAGCAAGTCATAATCATTTTTTCAACTTCGTTCATTTTCTAGCCTGTAGGTCTTGACTCTACATATCAATTCTTGAAATTTCACTTCAAAGTAGGTCAACATATTCTCGTTTATTGCCAAGCACATCACATTCGGGGCTTTCATCCTAAAAAACAAAAGTTAAGTTAACTAAAATATCTCCAATATGTTACGAGCTTCAATGTTGTCGTTGTAAAAGTCTTCGTCGAACGTTACTTTCCATTTTGTTCGTAGTCTATGCTTTTATCTTTATTTTTTACAACATCAACATTTGCTGAGTGTTGTTAACATTCGTCTTGACATTGTTTTTTGTCTGTAGTCTTTTATCATTATTTTTGCAAAGTCAATGTTTGCAGAGTGTTGTTAACATCCGTATTGACAATGTTTTTTGTTTGTAGTCAATGCTTTTACCCTAAATTTTTGTAACTTTTGCTGAGTGTTGTTAATGTTGAAATGTGGAAATAAATCTACCTGAAAATTAAATAAAAAAATCTTTAATTCAAGAAACAAGATCATCTATTTACGTGTATATTATATATCAATAATAAATTATTCGAATTTTTACCTAAATTTGATGATTAATTAGTGAATTGGATTTGAATCACGAACTTCCATCTTTTTAGATCACAAGTCTTCGACTTTTAATTCCAAGAACTTCATGTTCCAAACTTTCAAATCTTCAATGGTATTCTTTAAAATCAATACTACATCTCTGTTCAAATTTGAATACTATGGAATAGTATGTTTTGTTGTGCTTTGTGGGATCTCCAGATACCATCTACTCTATATATAGAGATAAATTAGTACCAATCCATATACAATTTGAATTCTACATTCAAATAGAAATCTTAATTGAAATCCAAATAGGAGTTTTAATTAAAATTCAAGTCCAATTAGTTTAAATTTAATTACATTTGTAGTCCTAGAACTTCAATTACAATTACACTTAAGTTTAAAACTTTCACAACAATTACAAATAATTTCAAAATTTTATTATAATTGCAATTACGCCCAAAACTTTTATAATAATTATAATTAAGTTTCAATACTTTATAGAGCTACCGCAGGGTCGTGATTAAAGATATAAAATCAAAACTCCAAAATTAGATCCTGGCTAATCTACTCTAGACCACCCAATCTAATCATTCTTTGCTTTTTTTCATTAAAGGCAAAGACTACACTATCAGAATATATAAAATCGCAGTACTCACCTAGCAAATCCAACTTGTATGCATTGTCATTTATACGCTCAAGGACTTGAAAAGGTCCATCTCCTCTCGGAAGCAACTTATAATGCCTTTGTGTTGGAAATCTCTCTTTCTTCATGTGCAACCAAACCCAATTGTCGAGTTCAAAAATCAGCTTTCGGCGCCCTTTGTTAGCTTGTTTTGCATATTGTTCAGTTTTTCTCTCAATGTTGAGTCTTTCCTTCTCATGTATCTACCTAACAAATTCAACCTTTTTCTTTCCATCCTCCAAGTTAGCACGTTTAGACAAAGGTAATGGTGTTAAATCAAAAGGAGTTAAAGGATTTAAACCATAAACAATTTCAAATGGTGAAACTTAGTAGTAGAATGAACAGTGCGATTATAAGCAAACTCAATGTGTGGTAAACACTCTTCCCAAGTTTTGATATTCTTTTTAATAATAACCCTCAACAAAGTAGACAGTCCTATTCACTACTTCGGTTTGACCATCAGTTTGTGGGTGACAAGTAGTAAAAATAAATATCTTAGTCCTCAACTTACACCACAAAGTTTTTCGAGAACTTAGCATCTCTATCCGAAACTGTTGTTCTAGGCATACCATGTAATCTTACAATTCCTCTAATGAACAAATCAGCAACATGGGAAGCATCATCAGTTTTGTGATATGGAATAAAATGTGATATCTTGGAATATCTATTCACAACCACAAAAATTGAATCTCGGCCACGTTTAGACCTAGGTAAAACTAACACAAAGTCCATCGAAATATTGATCCAAGGCTTACTAGGAATGGGCAACGGTGTGTATAAACCATGGGGTTGCACTCGGGATTTTGCTTGCCTACATGTGACACATCTACCACAAATTCTCTCAACATCCCTTTTCATGTGTGGCCAATAAAAGTGTTCTTACAAAACGGCTAAGGTCTTAGCAACTCCAAAGTGTCCCATTAAACCTCCTCTATAGGATTCCATGACTAACAAATCTCGTAAGGAGCAATTCGACAAACACAACTTGTTCTCCCGAAACAAGAAACCCTCGTGCCAAAAGAACTTACCTACTGCATTTTCCTCACAATTTCGAAACTCTTCACAAAATCATGGTCTAAAGGATACAATTCTTTAATGCTCTCAAAACCAAGTAATTTTGCATAAGAGTAGAAATTAATATTTACTTTCGAGAAAGTACATCTGCAACGATATTTTCCTTACCTTACTTGTTGATGACATATGAAAATGTCTCAAGGAATTCCACCCATCGTGCATGTCTCCGATTCAACTTGTGTTGGCCTTTCAATTGTTCGAAGGATTCATGATAGGTGTGAATCACGAATTCCTTAGGCCAAAGGTAGTGTTGCCATGTTTCCAATGCTCAAACCAAGGCATACAATTCTTTATCATAAGTATGGTAGTTCAAGGCTGCCCTGCTTAATTTCTTACTGAAATATGCAATTGGTCTTTCTCCTTGCGTAATAACTGCCTATACCCATACCTGAAGCATCACATTTAATTTCAAACGTGTTAGTAAATCCGGCAAAACAAGTAAAGAGGCATGAGTTATTTTTTCTTTGATTAATTGGAACGCCTTCTCTTGCTTGTCTCCCCATTTGAAACCAACGTTCTTCTTGATGACTTTTGTAAGTGGTGCGGGGATGCTGCTAAAGTCTTTCATGAACCTCTGTAAAAACTATTCCTCGAATAGGGGGTAAACCATGTGGAATCTCCTCTCGAAAAACGTCATCAAACTCCAGCAAAAGAGAAACAATAGAACTAGGAAAATATGGGTCAGGCTCGTTAGTGTTTAACACCTCTTTGTACAAAAGTACAATCATTGGCTTATTTGAAAACATCGCTCTCTTTATTTCACTTGCGTTTGCATAGAAATTTGTTTTTCTCTCAATGGCCGAATGTGCTCTCTTGTTTTCTCTCTCAATTTTCTCGACCTCTCTGATTTATTTTCTATGGTTTTCACTTGTTTTCTTTTTCTCACTCTCTTTCTTTTGATCAACCTCTTTTTGTAACCTCGCTTGTTCTTCATAAACCTGCTTTGGTGTCAAAGAGCGATTGTCCTTCAATTAAGCACAAACGAGTATTCGTTGGTGAAGCCATCATGCTTAGACACGCCGATCAAACTGCCATGGTCGACCATCATGCTTAACATGCCTATCAAACTTGCATCGAAACTACATTGTACAAAACTTCATCTTCATATTTTCCAATACGGAAGGGAACTAACACCTGTTTGTTCACCCTCACCTCACCATTATAATTGAGCCATTGCAACTTGTAAGGCCGGGAATGTTTAATTGTTGGCAGCCCTAATTTCTCAACCATTATTGTGCTAGCAACATTAGTACAACTCCCTCCATCAATAATCACACTACATACCATGTTTTTCACATGGCATCTAGTATGAAAGATATTTTCCCAGTGCACTTCATCATCTTCTTTGACCTGTACACTTAGAGCTCTCCTTGCAACCAACAATTCTCCTTGGGCAGTGTATTCCTCATCACTCGTATCCTCCAATGGTGGCATAGATTCGGTGTCTTCTTCGTCCTCGGTTTCAACTTCTCCATTATCTTGCAATACCATAACTCTTTTGTTCGAACATTGGCTCCCTATGTGGCCCCTGCCTTGGCATTTAAAACACTTAATATCACGATTTCAAGTGGTGGGAGGATCAGTTTTAGCTAGATTTCCACGGCTGGACATTCTTTGCTTTTGCTCGGTTTTGGGCTTGACCGGGGTTTATTTCTCTTCTTTCTTCACAAAATTCGGCCTACAACATATTGTTGCCCCTCCTCTTGAGTTGGTTTTCAATTTTGATAGCCACGTACCAAATCTTCCAACTCCACATAATGTTGCAGTTCCACTGAATTAGCAATTTCACGATTCAAACCAACCAAAAACCTAGTCATGGTAGCTTCTCGGTCCTCCTCTACATTCACTCGGATCTTAGCGATTTCCATTTCCTTACAATAATCCTCTTCGCTCCGATTACCTCGTGTAAAACTTTGCAGTCTTTTGTACGACTCTCGGTAGTAATGGCTTGGAACAAATCGTCTCCTCATCACAACTTTCATCTCCTCCCGAGTCTCTACTAGGCACTCTCTATTTCTCCTCCTATTTAACACTAGTTGATCCCACCAAACAATCGCATAGTCTGAAAATTCAATAGTTGCAAGTTCAACCTTTTTTTTAGCTCGGAATAACTGTGGCAAAGAAATACTAATTCTATCTTCTTCTCCCACTCAAGGTAAGCTTCAGGATTATTTTTGCCTCGAAACGATGGAATCTTCATCTTAATATTACCCAAGTTATTATCTTCCCGATTCCTAGCTTCTCTACCCCGATCACCATATCTCCTATTTCTAACAATCAAATCATGATCATCTTCTTCACGAAAATCATCCCCATAATTCTTGTCATCATCAGCTCTCACTTCCCTAGGTTGACCTCTCCCTCTCCTACGAACATTAGGAGCAATTTGTGGTTGCCCTACACATGCACTCTCTACCTGATCTATCCGCTCATGAACTTGATCCATCTCTGCTCTCAATAATCTGCTCATCTCACGCATTAAAGGTCCATGAGAAACTTTGGATCAACCTCTCCCGACGCATCTCCGGAAGTATTTTGTTCTTGTTGTCTGACATGTTTGCCTCAAAACAAAGTTAGAGATAAAAGAACCTCACACACTCCCTTACGTGTTTCACTCAAAGAATGATTCAATCAATTTCACTTGTTTTTTCACACTAAACAAAATCGAATTGGCTTTTACCCTCTTATGTGCTCACTACTCTTGCCTTTTTCCACTCATAGTGAATAGGTTCTTATCAAACTAACCAAACAAGTTTCACAGTTTCCAGCAACAATTCGCCAAGAACTCACAAAGAGAAATCCAGATTTTAAAGGTTAGAAAACAAGGTTGTGTCAAGGATTTTGGGATTTTAGAATTCGACGCACGGAATTGTGGAATCGATAAAGAAAAAAATTGAAACAAGAATTAGATAATTTTTTTTTTTGTGCAAATTTGTAACTAGAATCAATCTCCGATACCAAATGATATGATCATGCCATGAAATTGAGAAAGATAGAAGGATCAAGAAATACTCCAAGATCGTCTAGGAACGTATTTATATGAAATCGCGACCCGTTAATTATACTGAAGCAAGAACCTTGGTATGATGGAAAACTCCACAATCAATTATGGAGGGGATTGATTGATAAGTTGTTAGGTGAATGCCATGAAAAACTCCGATAAGTTCAGAGTTATAAAAGAACCAAAGAGAATTTACTCTCACAAATTTTGAATGAAATCTTAATTTTTTATTCATCAAGCTATCTATTTAAATACAAAGAGGTCCACGAATTTGACAGCTAGAAATCCCAAATATGCTGCCATGAATTCTCGCAAATACCTAATCAATGCTGGAAATTGATTCCTAATGGGTCTCCTTAAATCACGCTATTCCACCATCAAATAAGGAAAGTATCAAAATTGGCATGCAAGCCTTACAACTCAGCAAAAATAATCAATAATAAATAAGAAAGATAATTTAGCTATATTAAGAAGATTTTTTTTTTTTAAATGGCAAGCCAACTAAAATCGTGTAAGTCACCAATTTAGGAAACTAAACTTTAATTCACACAATCTTGAGTTGTTCTCCTTCAGGAACTTTATTGCTTGGTTATTCCAAAGCTTGAATCATTGAAATCCATCCTTGTGGGGGGGCACGTGGAGCATCTTCCTTGGGCCTCCAAAATTCACCTCGGTCCAAATGTTTTGAATCAGCCCATTGAGAGTTTCCTTGAATCTTTTAGCTCGAGCTCTTGTAACCAGACCAATTGGAACTTGAATAGGATCTGCATTCCACTGGTTAGCCGTGCCCTCATCAAAAAGCAATAACAAAGGTAAGATGATGATGATGATATGTCGTACATTTAATTCATAAAACACGCAGAAGTTCATTTGAACCAAATTTGGCATATGAATGTAACTGCGACAAAAATGTATTAATTGTCTAAAATTTCAGAACATAACTGTAGGCAACAATAGTTTATCTCGACGGATTGTTGCATAACTACTGAGATTGAACAAAGATATCCTCATCTTTCTGCAGAAAGTAAATAAAAGTAGTACTATCCTGATTAAGGCATCTTACCATTTCTTAATGGAAACTCCTATTCATTTCTTTTCATAAAATTGGACAAATAATTCTACTAGATTCTTATAAAAAAAAAATCTGCAAGACAATTATTGACAAAATTAAATCAATCAATAACAACTAGTGCCGAGATTTTTTTTTTAAAACCACAAAAAACACGATTATATTTCTCTTCTTGGGATCAAAATGGGGTGTATGGAAATTCGATGTGTTGATTGAATGCTTTGCTTTTGCAATATGGACGGCAGGATGCACTTCAAAAAGTACAATGAAAGATAAGCGCATACTTTTTCTTCTAAAATATGGCGTGTTTGAAACATTAAGGTTCACACAAATTGGAAAGTAGCTTCTATCTTTATGAACGACACAAGGAGTTAGAAGATATTTAAACCCACTTATTTACCCATTCTTCTCATAAACAAAAACATGACAGGAGGTGGTCCACAGTAACTGAAGAACATAAGTTATCAGTAGGAATACGTGTATTTTATCAACATGAAGCACCGCCATTTTCCATTCATAATAAAGCCATAATTGAAGAAAAAAGGAAAAATCAAAATATCAAACAAAAATCTGTTAGGAGGTGGTCAACAGCAACATGATACAACAAAAGGATGAACAAGTTTGAGTTTGGACTGGTCCAAACAAAGATTTCAGCCTCATTTGTAAACAAAATCCCAGAAATCGATAAGAGTTTGGACCAACCGAAATCGAACAAAACCTAAATTGAAACTTGGAAGATACCTCAGATTGAGATTTATGAAATATATATTTGTATTTGCTAAGCCAATTTCTAAAACTATAGAAAATTTTGAGAAGATTTTTGAAAAACTGAGAGGGAGACGTGAGAGAGAGAGAGAGAGAGAGAGAGAGAGAGGGGAATAGATATAGATTTTATACAACTTTGTCATCTTGTCAAGTCAATATTAGTTACAAACACATTCTGGATTTAAATTGTCTATAGAGGTAAAAAAAAGTCCAAAAGTGATATTTTTGCAAAGATTATTAAAAAGTGAAATATTTGAAAATGCCAAGCCAAAAAGTGACATGGGGTGCAATCTCAGCTTATTCTTTGATTCTTACTAAACATTGAATATAAGCAATTGTCTGTGAACCCGTAAATCTTTTGCTTACTTCTAGAAATCGAGGAAGAAATTGAAGAACCCTCAATTACTGTTTAGTCATCATTCTTTCTTCTTCTCTCTTTTCTTTCTTTCTTTCCTTCCTTTCTTCTTTCACTTCTTTTCTTTCCCTTTCTTCCTGTTCCTTGCTCTCTCTTTTTTTTTTTCCTACTCCTCAAGTTAATAAATTAGAAATAATGAAGTAATTATTAGTGAGGCCCTCACTTTGCCATAACTTACAATTTAAATGTTCAGTTTTATAACAAACTTACCAATTTATTTCTATAATTATTAATTAGTCCCAACAAATACCTCTTGCTTGTAATAGTCCCCATGAAAATCATTTCTTCAACTCAAGTCCTTATTTGACTTTGACTTCGAACAATTAATTAGAGGAACCTTATTTCTTGAATCAAAACCATGGTTTAGGGTTGAACACTACAAAAAAGGAAATCTTTGATAAGTTCTTGAAAGTTCAATAAGGAACATGAGAGAAAGCAAATCCTCATTTTTAATTAATTCAGAATGTTTTAACTTGAATGTGATGTGGACCCAATTGCAGAATGTACCTAGAACCTACACAAGATTTGATAGAACCCCAAAAAAACTAAAATCAGAGTTATAACATTGACCAAATGATTTATTTAATCAAGAACTAAGGTTGGAAGAGTTGAACGTCACAAAGATTGGAAGTCTTTGATAAGTTCGAAATAGTTCAATTAAGAACAAGTTATGAAAGTGAATAATTTCACTTTGTATTTATCTCTCAAATAATGTCTTAGTGTTCTTGTACAATGAATAATGTATCATATATAAAGGCAATAATAAATAAATCCTAAATAACTTGTAAAACATTAAGATAACATCAAACAAATAGAATTCTAAATGAAATAGGAATAAATCGTCTTCAGATTTTGTATTACGTGCGCGCCGTTCACTTGATTTGGCTTCGGTTAAAATTTTTGCTTCCCCGCACATGTCGCTTTTTGACTACAATCTCCACTTCTTCCAATTTAGCTTGAAGTACACTAAGATTGTTTCTTCCTTTATGCCTATGTTGAAGTTTGATATCTTGCTTGTTGTACTTAAACACTTGGCCCACGTTGCTTGGATAAGTCATTGCATGGCTTCTTTGATCTTGTTCACCCATGATCTTGTAATTGATCAATTTGGAACATGCAAAGGATCCTCCGAAGCTTGCTCTCCATGATTCTCATCATTCCACCCCTCTTTAAAAGAATTCGACCTTGAATCTTCATCTGCATTAAAGAAAGAAAGATCGGCAACATTGAAAGTAGCAGACACATTATAATCACCTAGAAGGTCCAATTTGTAGGCATTTTCATTAATACAAAGACTTGGAATGGTCGTCCTATAGGATGCAGTTTACCTTCTTGAGTTGGAAAACGTTCTTTTTGCATGTGGACCCAAACCCATCTCCTGGTTCGAATGTTACACACCTTCTTCTTTTATTAGCTTGAGTCGCATAATGTTCATTCTTCCTCTGAATTTGAAATCGAACCTTCTCATGAATTGACCTTACCAATTTAGCCTTATTCTTCCTATCTAAATTAAATCTTTTATCAACAGATAAAGGAATTAATCCAATGGATTAGTGGATTAAAACCATGCGCAATTTCGACAGGAGAATAAGTAGTAGAATGCATTGGCCCTATTATACGCAAACTCTATAAATGGTAAACAATCCTCCCAACTTCTTAAATTCTTATTGATTATAGTGCACAAAAGATGAGTTAATGCTCTATTAACTACCTCGGTTTGTCCATCTATTTGTGGGTAGTTCAGTAGTAGAAATAAAAATTTAGTTCCCAACTTACCTGTACAAAATCATTCAAAAGTAGCTAAGAAACTACATCCCTATCACCTACAATACTTCAAGGTATCCCATGGGGTAGTACTATCTTTCTAAAGAACAAATCAGCTGTGTTTGTGGCATCATCTATTTTATGACATGGAATGAAATGTGTCATCTTACTAAATCTATCCACTACTACGAATATGGAATTTCTACCCTTTTTTATCCTAGGCAGCACCAACACAAAGTTCATAAACACATCAATTCATGTCTCACTTGGAACAGATAAGGGTGTATACAAACTCTGTAGTAAAACCTTCGATTTAGCCTTCTTACAGGTAACGAATGCATCTATTACAAATGTGATTAACATCTCTTTTCATCCCAGGCGAATAGAAATGCTCATGCAACGTCTCTAAAGTTTTCTTAATACCAAAATGTCCCATTAAACCCCTCACTATGTGTTTCACGTACTAACAATTCACGTATGGACCAATTTATTCAAAACCATGCATTTTGGCACTTAAAGAAGTAAGAAGTACATACCTCCTCGATAATGCTGATGTAACTACGTTCTTCTTATCTTGTTTATACCATATGACATGGGGAAAAGTTTTCTTGTTTAATTTACCTTGACCCTCAAAAAAAGTTTTCTTGTTCAATGCCCCAATGAAATCCAATACTTTTTTCACAATTTTAGTGAGTGGATGTGGTAAATGTACTTTAAGAAAAGTTTTATAAAAACTAGCTAAATATGAAACTTTCTTACGTCAGTTATGTTTCTAGATGTTGACCACTCCTTGATAGTTTTTACTTTCTCTTCATCTACTTCAATACATTTTTTGCTAACAATATAACCAAGAAAAACTAATTTTTCCATGTAAAATGTACAATTCTTAAAATTAGCATAAAGCTGCTCTTGTGTTAAAAAAAAGAAACACATATCTCAGATGTCTCAAAAGCAGTTTCTCTACTCATCTTCTTCTTTCATTTTAATTTGGTGATAGTAACTCTTAAATTCTATTTTTCTAAAAATATATGATCCACATCAAGCATATCATCTTAGGTATGGGATGACGATACTTTACCATTATGTTGTTGACTTCTCTACAATCGATGCACAATCTCCACGTCTTAGGCACTGGTACTGTAGATGGACTCATACTCTCCCTCACGTACTCTTTGCTCATCAACTCCCCCACTTACCATTAAAGCTCCTTTGTCTCCTAGGAATTTTTCTATTAGTTGGTCAGTTTGGAATAACAACTCAAAGTATAAAATAATTTGATGTCCAATGTCTCGAATGAGTGGCAACTCACTAGGCATTTCCTTGGGGAACACGTCCTCAAATTTCAACAATAAAGAAATAGCCTAACTAAAGACGGGTTTGTTAGTTTCCTCAAGATTGAGGAAGGATACCTTTTAAACCAACTATTCAAAGGCTATTTTTTCATGAGAGCCCTCTTAATTACACTCCATTTAACAAAGATACTCTTTTTTGTCTTTTCTTTTCTCTCTATTGGCTCTGTATCTTCTCTCCCTTGTGACTACTATTTTTATATTATTTTCAACCACCTCTCTATTTTCTCCCTTACTTTCTTTTTTCTTTCAGTTTCACTCTTATTTTGCCACTTTCTTTTATTTCTCACCTTTTAATTTCAATTCATCCTTATTTTTGACAAAGTTGTACCTATTTTTGTACCCATCATATATTACTTTCCTATCATACCGCCCTGACCCCTCTCTTCCCCCTCCCCCAACAAGTATGCCCAGTATGCATAGGAATCATGTCACACATTACTTCATCACTATACTTTCCAATTGTGAAACTCGCCAAGACTTGCCTATTAACCCTAGCCTCTCCACATTGATTCAGCTACTGCAACCTATAGGGTCTAGGATGTTTTAGCATAGTCAAGCCCAATTTTTCTACAATGGTAGTACTAGCAACATTGGTACAACTTTCCCGTCAATAATCATACTACATACCTAGTATGAAAGATGCTCTTCCTTTGCTGATCCATGTCATCCACCTTGATTTGTGTAATGAGAGCACGCCTTGTAACAAGTGTTTCACCGATCACTAGATACTCTACTCCAACACCATCAGTAGCATACTCCAATTCAGACATCACATCACTATCACTCACAACTTCTCCATTATCTCGTAAGATCATTGCCCTAAACCCAAGCATCTAAAACACTTGATATCCCTATTTAGTTCATTCAAGAACCTGGCCATTGTGGCCTCCTTATCCTCCTCAACATTATCCCTAATCATAGCTGTCTCCATCTATTTATGATAATCCTTCACACTCGTTGAACCTTTACTAGGCCTTTGTAATGTTTGATAAATGTCTCTATAGTAATGACAAGGTACAAATCTTCTCCTCATGAGAGGTTTCAATTCACCCCATGTTTCTAGTCTCTCACAATTCCTTCTCCTGATTGTCATCAATTGATCCCACCATATTATTGAATAATTCTAGTAAATTCTATCACTGCTAGTTTTACTTTTTTTCTCCCCAGAATAATTATGACAATAAAATATCAACTCTGACTTCTTCTCCCATTCTAAATAAACTTTAGGGTCATTTCTACCTTGGAATGAAGAAATTTTCATATTAATACTGCACAAATTACGAAATTCTATCTCCATCTCGACCACTAAAATCTCTAGGATCTTCGCTAGGCCACCTTTCATGCCCATCTCTTCTATTCCTCATCCGATACACTCCAGCCATTGAGATTCAATCATCATCATTGTCACTCTCTACTTATTCTCATCATCAAATTCAGTCCTAGGATTGCATCTATCTAGCCTTCTAACGTTAGGAACTCTTTTTGGTTATTCCCTTTGTAAGTTTGCAATCACACTGCATATCCATCGTATCCCTAATTTATCCAAACACTACATTAATCCTCTCAAATTGTTGTTGCATAGCTTTCAACATAATTGGTTGTTCACCTCCCTAAATGTAGATTCTTCTTTTTTAAAAATTTTAATAACTAGAACAAAATAAACTTCACGTGTCTGCACTCAAGTGTTTCACTTAATATTGGCTTTTTCCCGATAATAATCTCACCATTCTTGCCTTTTTTTCTCTCTATGCTTTCTTTGTTAAGTTCTCCAAGGAACTAACTAAGCTCAATCAAGAATTCAGCCTTTGCAATGTTCAAACCCTCTAGAACTAGTGAAACAAGAAGGATAATAAGACTCGAGAAAGGACTCAAGAAAGAAAGATCAACAGAAGATGGAAAACACCCCCAAGAATTTTAAGAAAAGATTTCTTGAATACGGAAAAGGACAAAAATAAACCACCATCAGATTTTGTATTGCCCACACACCATGTATTGTGGTGCATGCGAGTCGTTCACTTGATTTGGCCTCGGTTAAAATTTTTGCTTCCCCGCGTGCGAGTCGCTTTCCAGCTAAACTCCCAGCTCCGCTTCTTCCAACTTAGCTTGAAAATTAAGTGCACTAAGGTTGGTTCTTCCTTCATGCCTATCTTGAAGTTTGGTGTTTTATATGTTGTACTTAAATACTCGCCCCACGTTGCTTGGATAAGTACTTGTATGGCTTTTTGGATCTTCTTCGTTCTTGATCCCTCCATGGTTCTCATCAGAATATTTCTACAATAATGATGTCTTATATAAGTGGATTCAATATTATCTTAAATTACATGGAAACTGAAATACATAAACTTTGACAATTAGAGTCCAAATCAGACATATTCCAGTTTGTCCCTCAAAGCGTGCACATGGTAATAACTGCTTGCGCTGGCACAGTTCAACCATTTTGGCCAAATCTATGCTTCCTTCATCCTTAACTTGAATCAAGTTAACTATGGATGATTCTTCTTCTTTCACGCCCATATTGAAGGTTGGTGTGTAACTCCCCGAAAATTTTATAAAATAAAATTATTTGTTCTATTTCCTATAGTTTTATAATTTTGGAATGTTGATGGACTAAGGTAAAATAGTATCAAATCCAATATTATTTTGGATCAAATAATTAATTATTGATAAAGTGATCATTAGCATAACAGCATTTGACTCCTTCGGTAGCTCGTAATTAATTAGAAGTATTCGACTGATAAATAATTAGTTCGTATAAGTAAATCCAAATTATTTCAATTCAAAGATCATATTTAACGGGTATTATTTTATTACTTAATAAAATAAAATAACTTTTAAGATAATTAGGAACAGAAAGTAACAGATATTTTATATAAATCAATGATTATCTTTAAGTTTAAAAAGATTTGATATATCTTATTTGTTATTTCCTTTTAACCACCAAATTCAATTTTCCAAGTGCACGTAACCGTGTCTATATATATGTATGTATGTGTGTAAAATATTATCCACATTATTTGTTAGTTGGGTAAATCCACCAATTATCTCTCATGTTCTCACTAACTTCTAACCACCTCATATTATCTCATAAATTCACATTTCTTTTCCCCATTTTAAATATATCTTAGTTTATCTTTCACTGTATTATTATCCTTTTACTTCCATTTAATTTCTAGCGACAATCAAGTAAAAAATACCTTCATAATCCTCCATCTTTTAGGAAGAAAGCAAATCTTTTTATAAATTTTTGAGCAGCTTCAACATGTATAAATTTTAATTTTTGTGAGCATCAAATCAAAAGTTTCAAAGGTTAAAGGTTTGTCCCATTTAATTTTATTTTTTCATATTGATAAATGTTATGGAAATGAAAGATATGATATGCCATGGCCATTGAGTAGCAATATATGATATATTGTAAGCTCTTACCGATTTTTAAAGATACGATATGATGGTATGATTATTTTCATGCATGAATATCAATTTTTATTCGGGATTGCATAATTACTCGTGTCCTACCGAGTATTTCTATATACTCACCATTTTCCTCACCTCAAACGATAGAATGGATAGTTGGTTGGCGGGCAACAAGGTGTTGTCATTGCGTCTGAATTCATTGGACCTAATAAAATAAATCTGCTGTATTATGGTTGGATATTTTATATTTCCAACATTAACCTTATTTTGTTAATTTATTTATCTCGTTCCTTTATTTAAACTTGGAACACATTTTGATTATGAACTTATAAATTCTAAAACCTAGATAAATTTAAAAATAATTTAATTTAACTTTTATAACTCTGGACAAATAGTAGTCAAAACAACCTATAATTAGTTTTTAATGGATTTGACTGTTAAGTGCAGGTTATTGTTGTGTTGGTGACTTTAGTTTAATAATTATCAAATTAATTAATAATGTAGTACACGAACACCAAATTTAATGTGACAAACCCCAAGGGATTTATCCACAGCCCCCATGCCACGAATTCAAAAATCCTCTAATAACTTGGTCAGAACTACAATAGTATCCGATTTTCATAATTTCGCAAAATTAACAAAAGAACAATCAAAAGAACTAAGAACAACTCTCTTTAATTTCTTCTTCTTTTGATTCATTGATAAAGTGGAATCAAATCGACCGTTCTTGACTGTGTCACCACTTCTCTATTGTACTGGCCGCAACCACCACTTGGATTAGGGTCCTCCATTCTTTTCTTCATAACGCTTGATCAAAAAATGGAATTGTACATTAAACACCAATTTTTTTTTTTTTTTAAATAATTTTCAAAGGCTTGAAGAAAACGTGAGTTTTGAAATTTATCATCGACGGTTCATGTCCATCTGTTTCTTAAAGTTGTCAGTTAGTCAATTTAGTTGAACACGAATGGTGAAAAAAAATCTTTCAAAGCTTAATTCCATTATTGAGTAATTATTTTAATTATATGTTTAAGTAATTATCAAAATAAGGAATTAATTCTTACCTTATAAATTGCAATAAAATTGTAAGAGAATTAGTATATAAAATATAGCCAAAGATGTTTTAGATTTGTCGAAGACTTATTATAAGTCAATTTTAATTTAATATATCCTTATATTGCCCTTTTAATCAAAACTGAAAATATTTAGGATGGTATAGACTATTCTACGCGAGCTGTATTTGTAGAACAAAAAAATATCATGTTAAATAAGGAAAAACAATAAAATTCTCAGCATGAAGATTATGGTTGAAACGTGAATATTGCTAAAGGCAAAACCTGTACAATTTTCTCATAGTTTGACAATTAAAATATGGCAATATATATTAGGCAAGCCAATTTATAAAATATGTAAAAGTGTATCGCGCATATTTTTCCAAGGATATTTAAATATAATGCCTTTTTAGCATGATGTTCAAAGGAAATAGCATGGTGTCACATCATTGCATGCATGATTTTCACTTATTGGGCACTATCTTATGTTGTTCTTGTTGGGAATTTACTTAATCATGCGCAGCGAAAATAAACAATTTTCAATTCCCCACCATGGA
>CADEPD010021682.1:0-15920 GCA_902829195.1 Fraxinus dipetala | reverse complement strand
TTCCACGATTCAGAACAACATTCTCCTCCTGATTTATCATGCATAGACAACAACCCGAATTCTGAACTCGGAGCGGCCTGCATGAGGTCCAATGTCAAGTCGACACCGTATTCTTGTGACCCGGGTATAATATGGTTGTTCAGAACCCGAACGGATCCCTTTTGGGTCGGGTCTGCTGCTTTCATCTGTTGCATGTTGAGCTGTCTGGCTAAAATGGCTGCACGATTTTCAGCAATCAAATCGTGTAGGGCAGTGCTGCATCTTGATGGAAGGTCTTTATATGGAATCCAGCTGTTGTTTTTTGATGACAGAAGAGAGAGAGCACACTCCCCATTTGTTGGTGAATATTGATATCTACCAGCCATCTCTTTGATGCCTACGAGAATAAACAGTCTTTTGGATAATGCTGTTTGTACAACTATTTTTGACAATTTTGTAAATGACAAAAAAATTGTAATGTGGAAAGATAAATTATTTTTTAAACTATTCAATAACAACATGTCATACTCCCGGTAAGAACATATTTAGTCCTAAGCCTAAAGACCACCACTCCTTGGCACAATGGCTAAACAATCATAACACATGTACGTCATTCTTTACACATTGCCACTTTGTCAGGTGACAACAAACTATTGGACAAGTTAAAAAAAAAAGGCAAATTTTCCTTCAATGTTTTTTTAAAAACACATCAAATGTCAAAGTAGACGTACGTTTGGAGTGTTACATCTAGCATTTGTTATGCCCAAATTAACCTGATTTGCTTACAAGGCAAATATTGTTTTGCTATTCTATACTAATTTGATCCTCAACCTTCCTTTCCCAATAGTAACAAGTTTCTTCTAGTTAACCTATTAACCATTGAGGTTCTATCACAAGCACTAACGTGTTTTCTCAATTAATATCACGCTTCTATTTCTCTTTCTCAATTACCATGAAGGTGGATAAGTTATGTTAAAAATAATAATTCAGGAGGGACCAAACATTGAAAATTCAAAGCAAAATTACTAAAAATTATGCTGGGAGCTAAAGATAAATTATTAGCCTACACGTGCTCTCGCCATGCTTCGTGTCCTTCGTACTTACAGGAGTTTAAGAACTTTGTTGACTTGTTCTGCAACATTTGGGAAATAAGTTTTGAAGTTTCTTTCGTAAGACACGCCGAATTCAAATTTTACCGTAAACCTCTTATAATTTATCGATTTATTAATTACCTTGATAAGATCTCCTAGTAACTTCAGAATGGTCTTGAGGGTTCTTTCTTCTTCTGAGATTGTGGCCGGCTAATCTCCTTCTGCAACTTCTCTTTGACTCATCAAATTCTGACACTGCATGAAACCTATCAAAATATGTACATTTTTAGTCACTGCTTAATTGGTTGTCATTCATTTGCAAATAAACAGTACAATACATATGGAGTCATTTGCAGTGAACAGTAGTACTTTTACCTGCTACACTGTTGGCAGAAACGTTGTTCAATGCCATGAACCACTACTTTTGGAGCTTTGGCGTGCGTTTCACAAACCTTGTGCCTTCTGTGGTAGTCCTTCGCATTCACTAGCACCACTTGGCATCCCTCCACCTGACACCTCGGTAAAATTGAAGGCACCGCCGCAGAAGACGCCCCTCCACCACCACCACCACCACCATCACCAGTTGAACCATAGGGTTTGCCTTTCTTGGTCATTGAAGTTCCCGGCGTAACATCCTCGAAATGGTGCCTCTTTCCCAGCTTCAAGCAAGTCAAATGAGGGTCTGAATAGAAGTGGGACTGTGATAATGAAGAATGGTTATCTTGGTGGTTGAACATGAGCGCGTGAAAATCACTTGCTTCCACTTGCACGGTGGAGGAGGTGGTGGGTGGTGGGTGGCGAAAGGTGTTGGCTAGATCCCAGATCTCCCATGCATGGCAACTATCATTACGCCCCCTCGCACTGGCATTAATATTATTACTGAACAGGTTCCAATTATTTTCCATCTTCCACTCTGTGTGTTGTATTCTTCCGATAGGGGTAGTACTTTGTATGCAGTAGTTAGATATATATGTTGGGAAATATATACACACAGTTGGGGATCTGTCTCTTCTTTTGTTTTTATGAAAGAAGAAAAAAAATTGTAAAAAAAATGGAGATATTGAGGTGAGGTGAGGTGAGGTGATCAGGGTAGGGGTATGGTTGAACTGTATATAGGGCCGGATAGGGTTAGATACTTAAAGGGAAAGCTGCTGATTTGCAGACTGGTGAGAGGTGGAAAAAGTAAAGCAAAGTTGACAATGACGAGTGATGAGAAGAAGATCGAACACCATGATAATGAGTAATATATCAAAAAATGATTTGATTGTTGTAATTCATAATTCACTTTCTCAAACTTTCTAGTTACACGAAGAGTGAAACAAATGTTTTGTAACCGGTAATACGTCTTCAATCCCTATAGTGCTTCATTGAGATTTTTTACTTTATTTTGCTTCTGTTAGGGTTTAAATTTCGGGGTTGTTGTGCGAAATATTCAACAAATATGTAATACAATCAGTTGGGTTTAGTTTAGTGGTTGTCGAATTGACATAGGATATCATAATCGAGAACTTCTCTTTGATACTCTTAATTATGGATTGTTTGATCCGTTTGGTCAAAGTTATTTTACAAGAAGCAAAAACGAAAATAGGAATCTAATTAAACAAGTCCTTAGATAAAGTGAAAAGCGAAAAGCGAATCTAGCATATTATAACTTAGGAGTTAAAGTTCATTCTAAATAGGTGTATTTACCTTGTATATTGATTATGGAGTACCATTTGGTTGGTTGTGTCCATAATTCCATTGTTAAATAGATACTTGACTGTCTTTAAAAATAAAAGATGGACTATCGGCTGGGATTAACGTGAGTTTGGAAGGGCACTTTTTGTTCATGTTGGTAGGTTTGAGCGACAATTAAAATTCATCAAAATTTATGTGTGGGATTATAATATTAACCACGACTTATCATAATCATTGATTGATTGAAATCCAAAATTGAATGTCATTTTACACTTCGATTAGGAAAGTTAATAGTTGTTGACGTTAAAAAGTGTAAGTATCAATTTAAGTCAATTTCGAAAGTAAAATAAAGAGAAACTTAGGATTTTTATTCATAATCACTTTTAAGTTACAAGTGTTTCATCAAATGAGATATTTTAAAAATCCAAGTGTTCTCCTCCCATTCAAAGATAGCTCGCATCCTTTTATAAGTAAAGAAAATTTAATATCATCCACTTTTATATCTTGTCAATCACCAGTGCCGAACTGAAAAGTACGTTATTGACAAATCTTCATTGGTTGCTGTGGTCGGTTTGTCAAATTATCATGAAACCGTCCTTTAGATAGGTCCCTAGCAATTAATGAGCTAGTAAGTAAGTGAAACTATATCATACAATTGGTGAAATAAATGGGCGCTGACGTAAATTATGAATGTAATAATTAATTTGATTGGATGTTTTATCAGTGTATAAGGAATTTATAATCATTATGTTCCCTCGAATCAAGACCTTACGAGCTGACCTTATAAAGCCGATCTCAGATTAAAATATACTAGATGTATGCAACAATCAGTCTTTACTTAGGTCACATGTCTGACATTAACAAGAGTTAATATCAATGTTCAGTGTACTAATAACTAAAACGTTAACTTTGGCCATTTGTTGATTGAATGGCCATCAGTGAAACTTTGTTTCTGTTGGATTATTTTTTCTGTCATGGGTTGAGTAACCACATCGAGACAAGCCTATTCAATTTCCATTCTCAAACCCTATGCTCGGTTGATGTGGACTATAATATTTGAATCAGACGAACATCGTACACGGTTACGAAATTGTTTTTGTCACTTGCCCTCTAAGTGCAGTGGGGTGCAATATTTTTCTTTTCCGGCTACATTTACTACATTTCAAGTGTTTATAATAGCATATTTGGGTTTCTTAAAACACATTACAGGTGCAGTACAAACACCCTTTTTACTAGCCTATTTTTAGTAAAATAAAAACACAAGTTCAACAAGATGGTAAGATTTCTTCTTTTAATTATTTTATATATATAGAAACGTAAAGTCAAGCTTGACAATTCTCTTTGGGGGATCATGAAGAGACTAAATTCTCACCTCCACATGCTTTGCACTTTGACTAAGCCTCGATTTGATTTTGCTAAAAATCAAACTTTTAGTAAATTTGATAAAAAATTGATTAAATATGCGATTGAAAAGTTAATAAAAATTAAAAATCTCATAAAATGTATTGTTAAAATTAATTATTAATTTTGACTTAAATTTTATATCAATTTTTATCTAAACCAAATCAAAACTAATTGTGTAAATTTACAAACTTCATTTCTCTTGGGATCATTATGTGCACTTTCTTACACTACATCAACACACATAGATGTATGTAAATGAACTGAACACTTTTATCACGAATAAAGCTGAACAGATAAGGTCGCTTTGACAAGGAATGAAATGGCAGTTTTTGATTGACAATTTTTTCTTTAACGACCAATGAGAAAATACCAAGTGTGTGTGTATAAATTCTTGTTATTGAATCTGTTCACGTAGCAGGGCTGCTTTTGTCACTGGCCATTCAATGCAACAGTCTGTAAAGAGAGCTGGCCATACACTTGAGAGATGTCCCACTTGAGAGATTTTCCCTAATCAACAAAGATTTGGCAAAATTGCCTGATTGTGACAACTCCTTGTTATCTTATTCCTTTTTCAAACATTTATTGGATTTGTCCCATAATACCAAACACTCTATTAAAGTGGCACCAGGGTGTTAAATTTGGACTATAACTATACTTTCTTTTAGTATATTTCCAAATTATTCCAGTAATGATCCTAGTTACATTTGTAGTGCTTAAATTTAATTCTTTATGTAGAGATATATGGTTAATTGACTTGGCTTGATTTGATCTCATGATTATATTAGACGTAATCTTTTGAAGTGTACGTGTGAACATCATTGTTCACATCGAATTTCGTATTCAAGCGATTCAATCGAGTTGTATTATCGATAAGTGGTCCATTACAAATTTGCACTTTTGCAATTCAATTTAACTCGAGATCTTATACAAATTCATAATTGAATAGCCACAAACATGTGTTATTCTATTAATTGATTGAAAATAATTTAAACAAGATGCACATGATGCAAACGAAGGCACAAAGGTGGGCACACAAAGTTGCCAATACGGGCACTTCCTGAGGCCTTCGTTGACTTCTTAGGATTCTCCAAGGTTGTCGTCAACTGCCATTACTATGAATGCTTGGCTGACACAATGTAATTATTCATGTGATAACTTTTCTGACACTTTTAATATCAAATTTTGAATCTGAATGATCGTTTTGAGATCCAAAGGACTTTAAAAATATAGCTATCATGACACTTCAAATGTTATCATTGATATATATTCTAAAATATAGATCAAAAATTCGAGTTAATATTATAATCTCAATTAAAGCAATGGGTTGTTGACACGTGTACACAATCAAACTTGCCAATTAGTTATGGAGTTGGGAAACAGGGAGACATAAGTATTCAACTGTACATTGTTTCTGTTAATGAAACATAATAAAGAAGAAAATAATTCCCTTTTTTCTATGAGTTGAAGAGGGGGACCATTTTGCCTTTCATACATATTTGTGCAAGCCTTTTGTTTAGGATATATAGGTACTATTAGACTCCCATCCCCCGACCTACTCGCATGCATCACGTACGTATACTTTACAGGGTTGAAGAGAAATGAAGTTGTTCGGGATTTCAAGCTATATCACGGTTGATCATCTGAAAGAACTTAAAAAAGACCTATTATTATGAAATTTTTTATATGATAAAAAAAAAATGAAAATATGATTTTGTAATTTTGCCCTTTTGCTTGGACTGGGCTTGATTTTTAAAGTTTGACGGCCCAAATGGATTTCAATGGGCTGCTCAAATGAGAGAAGTCATGTTTGGCTAAGCTAAAAACTAATGGTCTGTTCTCTTTACCATTTTCAAGCCGCTTTCTGTTTTCAATTTTTCAAAACAGTGAAAACCCGTTCTCTTTCCTATTTTCGAAAATACTTTTTTGAAAACAAGTTAAAAATTTACAAAGACAACCAAAAACGATAAATTTGTCGTTAATTTGTCGTTTTGGGTATTTTCAATTATAATCAAGTTAAAATTTTCAAAACGCGTTTTGGATATTTTCAAAACAATTTTTCAAAATGCCAAAAAGAACACATTTTCAACAATCTCAAAATGGACACTTAAAACACGAAATCCAAAATGAATTTAAAATTCAAAACACAAAATTGAAACACAAAAAGAACAGCCCCTAAAATAAATTCTTTTTAAACGTAAACACTCTTAGTTTTAAATATATTTGGAAATGCTTTTACTTCAATTATAATTAGTTAATAATTTGACGGTTAATTAGGAATTACTTTCAAAATAAGTTACTTAGTTCAAAATTAATCATAAGTAAATTTTAGAAACTTGGCAAGTTCATTCTTGTAAATTCTTACAAGAGAACAAACAACCAAATGCAATGGAGTCTTTTGCAAGTAACAACTTCTATGTGTGTTATAGTAAAGTCTTTCTATATTTATACCCTATATAGGAATAATCTCTATGTAGATATAAAATATTTTTGTTCCTAACTTGGATCAATTATAAATAAGAATAAACTCCATATTGTATTAAGTTAATTTTTTAGTTCCCATCTTAAGAAAACTTGCCTCCACATAGTAATAATTATATATATACTACGCTACATTAAATGTTTAAGATAAAATGAAATATTTGTCTAAAGTTGTGTGGCTGATTTGTTCTTTAGAGTTGTTGCCACATTTTTGAACTTGCGGGTACGTAATAACTCATCAACATTGACACTTTCTTGTTGAAGTCAAAATATTTTTAGCTTTCAAACATGTATAGAGCTTCTTGGCACGAAACTTTTTGTATTTTCGTAGTATCATCCTCGCAATTATCTCCCTCTTCTTGTTGTCTAATTGCCACAATGATTTCTTCTTCAATCAAAGCATACACGACTTAATACTCGTTTGGATGATTAAGGAAAACATTAATATCCATTCGATTAGTGTAGTGAAGTTGTCGAATCAGTTTATTCAATTCTGCAACGACTCTTTGATTTTGCTCATTCACTTCATTTGTAAATTACAATACATCGAGGGTCTTAATTTTGCAGTGTTTAAACCAATTGGCTATTATATGTGGCTTTACATTAATTGGCCATGCAGCAACTGCATTTACATTCCGTCAAACATATTTATCTTTGTTGGTTCCAAGACGCGATCTTCTATTCGTATCAAAAGTAGATGATTGAAGAGATTATGATAAGAACCTCCGAAATTTTTAATGATTCCTACATCACACAACTAGAATTTTGAAGTGCTACTCGGTGGTATGAACACAACAATTGAGTAATGAAGTGGGGGAGATTTTCCTTTTGCCATGTGCGGTACAATTATCCACAATAAACAAGGCATTTATATCCAAACGGCTATCAACCTCTAAGCCATTCCATAAAAAAATAAAACAAAGATTTCATCTATGCATTTGAATTTGGTCGATACTCGCCGTTGAAATTACAACAGTTAACATTCTTAAAGCATTTTAGATTAGGAAATTTACCGATGGCCTAAAGCGTAAGTTTATTAGAGCCATCACTATTGCAGCAAATAACAATTGTAATCATCTCTTTATTTTGCTATCTACCCTCCAACTGCTTTGTTGCAAGAGGGGTTATCAATTTGCATGTGATAAAATAATATTATAGTTTCAGTCATATTGTTAGTGTCACTTAAAGCCCATTTGTCTAATTTTCTCTTAGCGAAACATAGCTTCAATTTTCTCTATATCAACTGAACCACTTTCCCAAAAATGAAATAATGAATAAATTGCATGTCGTTATTTGATCTTTTCCAATCACTCATTTGGAAAATCGCTTCGAGATTGCATTACAAAAATATTTTCCTTCTCTTCTAGCAATTCATTGTTGGAATATTATCCTTCAAGGGAGATGACAACAAAAATAAAGAATCAAGAATGTTAAATATGGTAGAAAGGCTAAAACACGAGATCGTTGTTCATAAATTATATTTGCCCTCTCTAAAATTTAATTAGTGTTTAAAGGGACTCTTAACAAATGATTTGTAGGATTGATCATGTCTTGAAGAAGAAAATAGTTTAGCACTTGTATTTATCTTCCAAAACTTGAAGAACACTTTGAATATGTAATGAATTGGATTTAAAAGCACTATAATAAGGTTTTGATTTGTTACGTTTGTAAATTTCACCATCCACGAAATAGTGTCATACTAATATGAAAAATAGAATATTTACATAAAAAGATGCCAAGAATCAAACCAGAAAAACCAGTCTAACGGCATATTTTTTTGGCTTATGTGTACGTATAGTATAATCCATGCGTACGCATGATAGAAGAATTTTTACTTCTGTTTCTACAGGCTCAAGCCGTGTGTACACATGATTGAATAGCCTCTGTACGCATGGGCAAAATTCAAATTGCCCAATTTTGATTCCAAAACCAATTCATCCCATTTGGGTTTAGTTTATCACATTTCATCCATTTCATTAGACCCAAATTTAATCTTGAATAATAATTATAATAATTCCTCACTTGTTCTAGATTATGTAGATCACATATTCAAAATAGTAATACTTATGTATAAGGATTAAATATCTTTTGATTTGAATCTAACCATGGTGTAATTCTCACAAAATATTATCGAAATTTCAGATAGCATGATAGCGTTGAACAAGTTATTTATTGTGATAATACCTATGAAAACACACACACAAGTGTCACGTGTTCACAAGTTCCTTAAATTCGCTTAGAACTTATATGGCATTGCGTTTATCCTTTTCAACAAAATTTTAAGAGAGAAATTCTTGTTGAATCAACTTGTCCACGGTACAAAACTTGACAATTCTTTAACTAGAATAGCCATTTTCAAAAAAATTCTCATTTAAGGATAGTACAAGTTTACGGGACTCATAAACACCTTTTATACCCTATTTTTCTATGAGATTTCAACTAATTAAATTCATGTTCATATGAGGGACATGTAGTACATTTGTTAAAGTAACAGTTTTCCCGAATGTGAAGATAATCTCTACATTTCCTTTCCCAACTACTTTGGAACGGTCTTCATTATCCATTTGAATCTCTTGATCTCCACCCACTTCATAATAGGTCTTGAAAAAAGACTTATTATATGATACATGTGCAGTTACACATGTATCATATTACCAAACAAGAACTTTTTCCTTGATTGCATTACTCTCGCTTGCGGTAGCCACAATATTGTCTTCTTTGATGGAGTTCATTTTTCTTACGGAATTGTTTTGCTTTTAGCGTCAACATTCATTTGCATAATGTCTTGGTTTCCCACATACAAAGCAACTACCCTTGGACTTGCTCTTAAACTTGTTAAAGTTTTTAGAAGGCTTTCTTTTGTTGAATTTGTTTGAAGGTTCGGTCTTCTCCACAACATTAATCTTTAAAGTGCCTTCATGAGAATTGTCATTCTTATCTCTTGCTCTTGACTCTTCCTCAATTCGAAAATATTTCTATACTTGTTCCAAAGAGTAATCTTCCGAACTATGCATGATTTTATTCTGATATCCTTTCCAAGTTTTCGGAAGTTTCGCAAGATTGCTCCCACTTAAAAAAGATTCCGAAAATTCAACTTTGACCGCTTTCAACTCGTTGACAAGATCTTGCAATTTATGCACTTAGGGAAGAAGGGGAATGTTTTCAAGGAATTTAAAATCAAAATACCTTGATATGAAAAATTTCTTTGTACTTGCTTCTTCAACTTTATATTTGTTTTCCAACGCATCTCAAATATCTTTTGCCGGAGATGTATTGGTGTAGAGATCATACAACTGGTTGGATAAAGTATTGAGAATATGATCGCTGCATATGAGTTCATCCTCTTGACGCTTTTATCTTTCCATCCTTACAGATTCGGTATCTTCATCCGTTGGTTCCGCAAGTGGCACCAATTCGGGATCAAGAATGTAGAAGATCTTCAATATCATTAGAAGAAATTTTAACTTGTCTTGCCACCTTGTAAAATTAGTTCCATCAAAATGGTCCAAACAAATCAGATCTTGATTCATCAATGTGATTGTCGCTATAGTTTTTTCATTCTCCATTGCAGAATATCGTTTGAGATTGCAGAAATATTATCCTTCAAGGGATTGTAGATGACAACAAAAAGAATGAATCAAGAACACTAAATATGGTGGAAAGGCTCTAATACAAGATTGTTGTTCTCAAACGATATTTGCTCTCTCTAGAATTTAATTGGTGCTTAAAGGGACTCTTGAAAAATGATTTGTAAGATTGATCAAGCCTTGAAGGAGAAAATACTTAAGCTCTTTTATTTATCTTCCAAAACTTAAAGAACATTTTGAATGTTTGAATATGCAATGAATTAGATTTAAAAGCACTATAATATGGTTTTAATTGTTGATTTGTTATGTTTGTAATTAAAATTTATTACCCATTTATAGATTTCAATTTACCATCCACGAAATAGTGTCATACTAACATGAAAAGTTGAATATTTTCATGAAAAGCAGCCAAAGAATCAAACCAGAAAACTAGCCTAACGACTTTTTTTTTTTTGCCTATGTAACGCATAGTATAATCCATGCGTAAGCATGATATAAGCATTTTTGCTTCTGCTTTTGCATGTTCAAGCCATGTGTACACATGGTTGAATAACCAGTGTACGCATAAGGAAAACTCAAATTGCCCAATTTTGATTCCAAAACTAATTCATCTGATTTTGGTCTAGTTTATCACATTTCATTAGATTCAAATTTAATTTTGAACACAAATTATAACATTCACAACTCATATTGACATGCTCTTACTGTCACACAGCCCATTCATTGAGGACAGACTCCATTTCAGAGTACTTCACCATATTTGAATGTTTTGCTTTTGGGTTAACAATAATGCTTCTTGAAAGAGGTCGGTTGATAATTTGAGTATCTTAGATATTACTGTTTGTGATACCTTAAGACCATGAGTATCTTTTAACCACTTCACAATAACTTTTTGCTTTCAGTTGAGGTTGATTCATCCATTTTGCACAGTTTAACAAGAGTGCTTCGGTCAATTGAGTTCGTTTATTAACTTTGGGTGGCATGATTGATTTGCTATATCGCTTGAATTGGTTGAATATTGCATGTGTTATATTATAAAAATGTATATATAGAATTTACATTAGAACAAAATTTAAAAATTTTAAGATTACTTTGCATATTTTCAATACTACATGATTGCACTATTTTTGAAAATTATATCCATCTCTTTTCTCAATGCATATACCTTAAATTTGACATGTTTTATTAATTAATTATATTGGTGTAGTGTATACTTTAACTCAACACTAGCAATACGGATAATTAAGTCAAAATATGAATTTTTTTTTTAATTTTTTTAAAAAATTTTTTAACTCCACTTCTATTAAATTATAACTTTTTTACAGTAATAAAATTAGTTTCACTGCATATTGATTTCTACCAATCATACGTCCAGCATCTCTTCAAGTTAAAAAATTTAAAACGAAGGATCGCGAAGCTACAAATATGATCCTCATCGTGGAGATCTAAAATTATAACTGATTTGAATCCTAAGTGAGAGACAATCTTAACAAACACTTAACAAAGCTTATAATCACACAATACTTGCATTAAAACAGGTCTGCAGACTGAATTTAAAATGTCACCGAAGCATAAAACATCCAACATAATCAATATGTGCTCGTAAATAAATACAGAACTCGTCGTCATCTTATTTTTCATCACAGCAAAACTGATCCGTGCCAACATTTTTTTAAGAGAATCAAAGAGAGTTTAATTCAACAATTAGTCAATTACTGAGTTCATGTAATCACCTATTGAAGTATGTAAATAAATATGATACATCAGGGAACAGTCAAATTTTAATTACTACTCAACCTACCAAAATGATTCCCTGTAATCATTTACACTAACTGCGAATGAAAAACAAAATCCAAAAACAAAAAGAATATGATCACTCACATTTACCAACCAACGCAAGACATTTGCCAGCTTCCTTGTGAGGCTAATTGCTATCGAACATTGACCTCTACTGGGCTTTCGGTTTTTGAATCTTCACATAAGGTAAATATCCCAACAAGTGCTCAACTCTTGGGTCCCATCCTCGTTGTTGAGCTCGGCAGTACATCAGGAATGTATTTGCAAAGTATGAGTTAAAACCCATCAAGAGATGCCACAGTGCATGACCCTGAGGATTGACATACCAGTGCGAGATGTGGTTGCAGAAGAAACGGTCAACTAAACAACAGAGACTCCCAACTAATAGAGTGATCACATAAAACTTTGCAAGCCACTTAGCCGATTTATCTTCAGTCTGAATGTAATATTTGTATGCCCGAGGAATGCAAAGAAGACAAAGCAGAACATAATGCACCTTAAAACCAATATCAAAGCGGAGCTGTGAGTGTGCAATAGCAAATACCGCACCATAGAGGAACAAAAAGGTGGGCATCGTACTTCGATAGTGCCAATCTGGCGAGTACAGAATGTAGATATAGAGGAGCATTTCCCACACCATAGGCGTTTCATCACCTTGCTGTTGCCTGAAAAATAAATTCTAAATGATTTTTCATTGCATCGTTTGGTTTAGATGGGCCAAATATATAACTGACGACACTGTATGTGAATAGTTTTAACAAACACAAGAATTTTGTCATGGAGAGCACCCTCAACGAATTCAAAAGTTAAATAACAAAAGTACGTCTGATTTTGCCAGAATGCAAGACTTGAACTTCTTTGTCAGACTCAATGAAATGCTTGCAGCACTAATTTAGCCAAACTATAAATTCCAAGATATTCTAATGCCAAATATGCGATGTAAATCATCAATCTATTAGGATGGAGCTGACTTCAGAATATTAAGCAGCACTTAGAAACAGTTGTGATAAAAATCTTAAGGGATCAATTCCTAAAATTATCACAATCCATCACACGCCACATAAAAAAAAAAAAAAAGAACAAAAGTGCCATTGTAAAAGCAGCCAGAAGCCCAACTAGTAAATGACACTCTTAGACAACTAATAAATTTTGTCAGAAATATAATATCCAAACAAAAATATTGATCTAATGCTTAAAGCAGGTAAGAGTTTCATAAACTAACTTTGGAGAGGCAATATATTGATGCCGTAACATATTGTAAATAGTGAATATTATGTAACATTTAGTATTAAATGAAGTCTGTGATTAGGGTCTTAAACTAACTCAACTCATTCACTTGAGAAGATATTGTAGACACATCAAAACCAAGGATGCAATATAAATATAGGGTTTTGACTCTAATCTTCATTTGGCGATGACGAGAGAAGAAAACGTAAATGATATATACATTAAATCAAAAATCCAAAAATAAAATAAAAATCAATTTAGTTTTCATGTAATGGATGTCCTCTTTATAAACCTCAGAACAAGACCCATTACAACTTTGAAGAAGTTCCACATCCATGAGCCATCATCACAAGGAAATAAAAAGGAAAACTCCAATGAAAGAAGCGATTGAATAGTAAAGTAATTTCATGTATGACACTATCATTTGATTCAAACAAGGTGTCTCTACACATAATTAGATTTTATTTTAAGATATCAACTTAACTTATAAGTAAAGCAAAAATGAGATTATACTCATGTAGAACTTTCGCAATAATCCGCTGTTGGCTTTCCTTCTGTTTCTCAATATACATTGCAATTGTTTAAAGAGTTATTGAAGTTGTTTCTTTGAACATCACCATAGATTTCTAGACTTGGTGTGTTCTTTTTCCTTTGCAAATTACGATATACAAAATGATATGCTATCACCACTGTGCAAAATTTTTAGCAAAATTTATGTTGTAAATGACCATAAAAGCTCCATCAGCCCTTTATACCACTTACAACCTTACATTGCAAACTCTACAAGCAAAGCAGATCGATGAGAACATAAATTAAAAACTTACAGCTGCTGCAACGTGGAGTGATATAGCATGCTGCCAATAGCAAGTATCATGTTAGATATGTGAAGGACACTAAATCTTTTCTCAAAACGTTGGCTCAACGAAACCACAAGACCAATGAGTGCTAAAATAATGCTTGGCACATTCGAGATTGTGTTGAAAAATTCGGCAATATAGGAAGAGTAGACATAATTTGGCTCACACCACTCATGTGTTGATGTAACGGGACCCCAAAAGCTTGATATTTCATCAGCCATTCTTCAATATATTAGGCCCAAAATGCAACTGCTCAGCAGAAGAACTTGTCAGGATGTTGCTGATCTGAAATCCTACAAATGATTTTAAGTGACAACTAACGTGAATGTACATAGAATTAGTCCTAAAAATATAAAATATATCTCGCAACAATCACTCTTAGCACCATCTAAAAGCTGCCAAAAGGACTAGAACTAGACATCCATTTGTAGATCCAGAGTATTAGATGTTTTAAAAAACAACACAAATTATGTAGAAGTGCTTAGAGGGGTATTTATTCCCTGAGGTGGGTAGAAGAGGGAACCCGTCACTAATGCAATGAAATTAAGCACGAGTGACTCATGCAGCTCTACCTTTCACCATCATGCTTCTAATCTAATTTATCCACGAATAAATTCATTGACGATAAGTTACATCAATAATCAGCTTTTAATGGAAAAGGTGAGAACAGGTTTCACTTCATGCATACATAATACATTAACAGGTAGGTATAACCTATGATGATCGGACTCGAGTACGGGTATCTGATACATATCTAAGTGTCGGATCTTTTATATTCTAAAATGTAGGATACGGAGACATGACTAAAAAGAGTTTAAATTTCAGACACGGGTACGTGAGTACGTCTTTCAAACTTCATTTTTTTTACTAATTCAGGATGTTATTTTAAATAGACCAAAACTAATTATTCATAATGAAGGAAATTGGTATTTTGTTATATAAAATTGAAAATGAGGAATTTGATTGTAATTTGAACTTAGTGAAACACTAAGTAGCACTACATAGAACTCATTTTCATTTTATACAAACAAAACCCTAAACCACTGATACAGAGTGAGAAAGAAGGAGAAAAAAAGAAGAAAATGGAAAGAAAAAAGAAAGAAGAAGAAAAAGAAGGTAAAATCTAGCACCGCCGCCTTTCTCCATCCTCTCGGCGATGATGCTAGGTTTATAGAGAGCAAAAGTGGGAAAGAAAAAAAGGAAAAGAAAAATAAGAAAGAAGAAAAGGAAGGAAGAAGAAGCAAAAACGACGAAGTGTCCAGTTGAAACTTGGAGAATCCGACATATATCACATACCCATGCCCATGTCGTGTTGTGTCCGACACGGGTACTCCAACTATTTCGAAGAGTCCGAGTATAAGGGTATAACAGATACCAACAAGTCAACTATTAAATACTAACCTTTAGGAGATCAACTAAAAATAAAGCCCGCCATTTGCACATGAAACAAAAATCTAGACCAGATTAAATAAAAGCAAATCTTCACTGATATAAATTTCTCCTCTCTTTTTACGAAAGAGTTGCAGTTTGGGGAGTCCCCAACTTTTGTAGCTGATTTGTTGCTTTTGGACAAAGCTGAATAAAATTTTACTTCAAAAAATGAAATGGTGAATACAAGCTTCTGCACGCTTCATCTGATTGTTCTTTTACAGCAACATAAGGGTCCCCCATCAGAAACTCTCGGAATGACAATTGCAATTCTTGTGAATATTTTGAGAGTGGAAGTGTACAAATCACAAAATTAAACAAGCAAAGTTTAAAGTTCTAAATTTTTTCTTTCCTCAGACACTAAATTTCCGTACAACCAAAATTATTTCAACAAT
>CADEPD010021679.1:0-11201 GCA_902829195.1 Fraxinus dipetala | reverse complement strand
TTCTTGTGTGGACTTTTTACTTTTCTTTTCCTCGTGTGGGAGTTAGAATTAATTCCCGTTCATCTACTTCTATCAACGTGGGGAGGAAAAAGGTCTGTACTCAGTTACCAAATTGAGTTGAGGAATCAAATCAATTGTTTTATAGATCATTCGTATGTTGGCATTTCAAGCTTCTTTTCCTTTCAGGGCATATCCGAAAGAGAATCCAGTACTTCAGAAAGTTATGCAGGAGCATCTTGCATTGTTGAATAGAGCACCCACTCTGCATAATTTAGGCATACAGGCATTCCAACCATGTACCCTTGTTGATCTTTTAGAAATTACATAAAATGGGCTTTCTAGAGAAAATTTACTAAATTTGGACATATTGTTTGTCTTTGTAACTAGATAACTCATTTAAATAAAAAAAAATAAGAAGATATGATAAGTTAGTGACAAATATTACATCACAAACTTATTATAAAACTAAAAATTGAAGACAAAATAGTCGATGATTTAAAAGGCTTTTTGACGAAGCACCATCCATGATTATGATGACGTGCTCAGTGACATTGATTACAATAATCGATGATAGAAGTGCATTGGTGATAATCTACAATATTATTATAAGTAATTTTATTTAAATCATCAATATATCTATTGATTTTCATCAGAACCTCTAATAATAATTCTATTTGCAATCATCGGTGAAATTTCTATATCAACATCTGCTCCCTTTAATTGTTTTTATTATTACTTTTTAAAAGGCTCCATAAGAATTTTTTGCCTAAGCTCCCAAATGTGTAATAGGCCATGTCAACGTCAACTATGATACTATAGACAATTGAGGTCGAATGATATGAACGAGGAGTGGTTGATTAGAGATGAAGAGGCTCACTTACCGTTCATATGCCAAATAAGAACCAAGTTCAGTTGACATACAAGCTGAACTCACTCGAGACACTGATGCAATACATGTAGTGGCTCCAGTCCATGCTACAAATTGGTGATCTAAAGATAGCAGTTCAGTCCAAAGTAGATGAACAAATCATGCTTCCATGTATTGTCAAGTAAATATTCTTAGCCTGTTTGTCTCGTATTCTTTTAAAACTCTTTTTTCTATATACTTGTTTTCAACCATGCATTCACACAATAAAATATTTTATACATACATCCAATTTTTTCCCTACTTTTTAACTACATATTCTCCAAAAATTCACTATTCAATACGATGTTTTTTCAAGTCGAGATATTCAAATAAGATTTTTCACAGTAAAGTGCTATGCATATATGACTTCAACTAGTAAAAGTTCACTATTAATACACAATTAAACAACTAACAAGTTCCATTCACATCAACATTGCCCATGTAATGTGCTTAAAAATATACGAGTTTTTTTTTGAAGTTTGTTTGGCACAGATATTTTTTAAGTGAAAAAAGATTTTTTTTTTAATTTTAAATGCGCAGTTGAAAAGTGGAGAAAAGTTGTGAGTCTAGTAAAATGTATGATTAAAAATAATCTTTTTTAAAAATAGAAAAATTTGTGCCAAACAAACCTTTAGTGAAAACAAGATGTGTAAATAATTCATGCTTAGATAAGTTGCGTGGTATTGAACAAAACTTGAAGGTACTATAAACAAAATTTTAACTTCTTTTTTCTTAATGTTGTCCACCGATATTCAACTGTTATACCAACTAACATGTTCATGATATTATCATTTCACTTTCTAACATGTGAAACGAAATGCTGCTTTATCATCAAGTAGTAAATAATAGTTTGAAAACTAAATCAACTAAAGCAGCATCAAAGTATAATATATATAGCTCTCTGGAGTTAAAAAGTGTGAGCTAATGACATTGAGAAGTGAAAGTGTGTAGCTTTACTAAATCTATATTCTGCAACCAGACAACAACTACTTCAATGGTGAAGCCGGCCTATTTTCTTGAAACGCAACTCAAGTTCTTCTCGTTTTGTAGATGGTGTATGCCAACATCAGCGGAACCACAAGGCTATAAACCGGATAATGGATAATTGGATTCATCTCGTATGCTTTCGTAAGAGCTCTGCAGCTCTGCATCAGCAAAGGAGAAATGAAGTACGGATTACTAACAAAATAATAAAGCACAAAATATAAGTCGAACCTATTCTTTTCCTTTCAAATATCACTAAAATCCAGTCGATGTCATTTACCATTTTTCGTTAAAAAAAGGGGGATTAAAATGTACCTTGAAATGCGCCAAACAAATCATCAAAGAAATCACCAGGAGAATTTTCCTAATCCACCGTCTGTGCAGAAGGAATTCTGATCTTCTATTTTCGCAATTGTTCATCAATGCGGAATCCTTATTTTCTGAAACGTGATCATCTTTTTTTTTACTTGAAACAGAAAGAAGATGATCATGAAATATTCCCTTTTCAGCTGCTAATGCCATGATCACTGTAAATGCAGGCAAAACTACGAAAAAAAGATGAGGAAGAACGACTACCATTACATCAGGATAGCCGAGAAATTCTAACTTTCCTATTTTATTGATTTTCAATACCCAGCCTCTGTATGTCATGTATCCTCGTTCTATGCCTTCAGACAAAATTTGACCAGAAAACCAAGGACATAACACAAGATAGAACATGTAACCCACCATAGAGTACCATACTATAGGAACTTCATATAACTCCTTAAAAATCCAAGCCAGGCCATTGGTGACGCCTTTATTGGCCTTAAAATTTTTATACGTGTACTGCTTTTTTGAAAATGAGAGGATTGCTTTTGGAATGAGAAGAATGGAGAGCGCTAAATAATATAAGGACCATAGTATCGGGTAGTACAAGGCGTCCCATTGACAACCCATAACCAAAAACTCTTTCCAACTCCACGAGAGCCTGGCATGATGACCATTTGCTGAAAACGGCCTTCGTTCAGTATAAGTTGATTTGCCCATAATATCAGTTGCCTGTATTTGCAATAAAAATCTTTCAGGAGACGGATCCTCAAAAGCTTTGAAATTCAATGGAGCAACATAGAGGTCCCCGCGAGATCCTACAAGCTTTGTCATGGGTGTCTCCAGCACTACAACCAGCTTTTTAGGACTAGAATCATAAACCAGAGCCACGACTGACACAATTGGAGATGCAGAAAAAACCAGAGCTCTGACAGTTTCACAAGAAGAAGGGTCTGATGCACGACAATTATGGTTTTGAAATGACGTGGTAAAGCGTGAGTCGAGTGGAAATGTTGGAAGTATAATAATTTTATTAGCTCCCAACTTAAAATCGATATCAACAAATGATATTAGCCCACGATCAATAGCCAAAATGCGCATGGCTCTACTCTTCCTCCAGTCACCCATTTCCCATTCCCAGAATTCTTCAACTGTTTCACCATTAGAATTGGCTGTATTTTCTGAAGGAACTGGATGAGCATTCAACTGGAATAATCGGTTGGAATATAGCGGATAATGACTTGATTCATGGTGCCGCTTTAAATTCTTACCGAATCTAGTGTGCAAATGCCCACATAAGTAAGCCGTCAAAGAGTTATTCAAGAATACATCCTTGAGGGTTTTTCCAGAATTTGAGGCTGCAGAAAATGAAAGCGGATAATGCCCAAAGGAGATCTTGGTAACTGGCCGAGCTGATTGCGAATCCAATAGTGAAAGTTCAGAACTTATTTCGGTTAATAATTCGTCAGTCGGATGACCAAACAGATTGGTTGGGCCTCGTAACCCGGTAGACATAGTGCTGTCAAACCCAACAAAAAGAAGTTTCCGTTTGCTAGTCTGGATAGCCAAAGTACATACATGAATGAAAAAATACATATAATTAATTTGAGAATTCAAATATTAATTTTCATCACATTTGTTCAAACATAATTTGAATAACAATTTCTTTTAGCATTTTTTTTCCCAGAAAGGTAATGACTTTATTGGAGAGGCACCTACAAGGAGCAAATATTTACCTCACATTTAAGTCGTCAATTTTTGTAACTCTACAGCCAATCCCAAAATAGAAAATATGAGGTGTCAAAAGAATTACTACAATATGATATATAAGCAGCATGAGATTAATATACAACACAATCGTCAGATTTGTAAAACATGGATGGAGAACAAGCAGCAGGAGATATTGAGACCGGTTAATTTAAGAAGCTCTACGAAAGAAATTTGAAGTAGCATGGATATACTTCCAACAGATCATGCTACTTCATAGGGCTTTCGAATCGGTCAAAAAAAATTAAATTAATGTCGGAGTTGTGAACATATTGATAGTTTTTCCCCATTACCTAGAATTTTATATTTGAAGCTGATGAATTCGAACAATAAATTTTTAACCAATACTTCACAAACCCATAGCCCAAATTATGGTGACATGCAGTATCCTCACCAAAAGTACAAAACAAGTTGAAATAATTAGTTGTGAAAGTCACCTACCTCAACAGTGATACTATTGACTTTGCCACTTCTTTTTAGCTGCCCATTAAGGCTGTATTTTGAAAAGAAGTCAAATGGCCCACCAATGACTGGTACAGCAAAATTATCATGATTTCCTCTGAGATCATAAAAGGCGCTCTTATTAAGTCCACTCCTTTTAACAATGTCGTGCATGATGTTCTGGTATTCAACCCACTCAGCTTCATCTTGTTTCGTTGTTAATAAATCCTTGCTCTTGCCATCTGGAAAATTTAAAATTATGAAAATCTTGAATGTCAGAATATAGCCTAAAGCAGCATGTTCGAAAACAGGGTTAGATAAGTAAATCTGTAAAAAGGGCTATGAAGGTGAACTAATGCAGAACAATTGTGCCGCACAACCATCAATACATAGTTTTACATTACAAATTGTAGCAAAAATTAAAGTTTAAAAGGGCTTCCTCATTTCTCAATTCTCAACTAATACATTTCATCACGAATATCTACAGAGTGGACACATTTAAGCGTATATGTAAACATCTAATCAGTCTGCTGACTCTACTCGTGTATAAGCACAGAAATGTATATATAGACTGAGTCTCCGCAGCTAGTTTCTCTTTTCCTCCTATATAATGACCTAATAACATTGCAATAATTAAGTGGGAGTATATAGACATGCAGTTGTTTCTATGTGAGAGTGTACGCATGAAATGTATGACTTGGCATATATTATGAGTTAATAGTACAAAATAAGTTTGCACGAAAATGAAGAGCTCCTAGAACACGTGATCATGGTCTTCAAGCACTAACAAGCCTCCAATATAATAAATCCAACTGGATTTTATATTTGTTGACCACAAAAAAGCAAGCCAACGAATCCTCGACCACCTCCTTGCTTAATCACCCCTCTAGATCCTTTTTCGGCCATTGAAGCTCCAATCGACGAGTTTTCTGTTGATGAAGAGCAAGAACTTGACTAAGGTGTATCCTATTGCCTACTTTCCTTGTAAAACCACAAGCGTTTATAGATTTGCTAAGCTTTGGGGCTTCTAGATCTTTTTCGCATTATTTAGACACATGTAGCTTTATTATTGGTGAGCCTAAAATAAATCCCAATTTTAGATAGTTCCATGACACGTGTCCTTCTTCCATTGAGTTGGTTGTTACTCTCAAGAGATTCTCCAAATTACCATTCTCACACTTTTTTTAACCATTTCGGCCAAAAAGGCATCCTTCTTATATTGCCACGTGGTTGGGGAAATATTCATATGTTTTCCCTCGAGGAGAAAAGATATTCATTTGCCTCCCATGACTATGGGTTCTTTGGGTTCATTTGAGTTCCAAGTCCTAAGTGTTTAAATTTGACTGTAATGCTTCGGTCTCAAAGGTTCGGCCTCGTCCAGATGGAGATTGGGACAGTTTGATACTAGAGCTTCACATATGCCAAGTGATTATGGCCAAGCTTATTCCATGCTTGCTCCATAAAGATGTCATTTTGATTATACATGTGCCCTTTCTTATGTCCACGTGGGACCGTTCTATGCCATCTAGATGCACAAAGTAACAATATTACCTAATAAAGATGGAAAATTCCCACTTTAAAACAGAAAAAAGAAGAATCTAATATTTTCACGTTACTGATTATCCTAGATAAATCAGGAGATTTAAAGAAAACGTGAGTAATCAAGATTCAGGTGCTGAATATATATGTTGCACCTTAAATGGAGATCAACTCTCCATCCACAAGAAACAAAACTAAACCACCAAGTTTGTGTATTATTCTTTAAAAGATTTTCCATATACTGCATTACATACAATCAACATGACACTCAGCTGAAACACTGAAACTCATAAATACAATCCATATAAGGAAAAGCAAATTATGAGAAAGGAATAAAGGTGAAGAAACCATGTATCTTAACATAATAGAAGCAGTTCACAATAATCCAATGTTGGTATTTTTTCCTCCATGTAATAACGGATGTACTTTATCGGTACACACGACCGCAACCCCCACCCAAAAAAAACTAAAATAATAAATTAATAATAATTCTCACCACAGAATACTACTGCTATCAACTGCTGGCCAAGCCAAAGATAGTAACTCAGAAAAATAAATGTTATAATTTAAAATTGCTTATGATTAATAGGTGTCTACCCATAGTAATGAGATAAATAATAGGCAAAGATTGACATCGGTGGAAAGGATGATTCGTTCGGACCGTCACTAGAGTCCAACTACATTGCATTTGCCAGAATCCATGTATATTATCTCACATTGCCTACTCTATTATTTTTCAGGCAGAAAAAAAAAAAAAATTACTCCCTCCACTGAGACAAAATACAATACAAAACCTCCTAGTTCATTGACACAAACCCAGTGCTTAACACCCTAACCCCCAAAATGTATTCTTTCCTCAAAAGTAAGAACTCCCAAAATTAAGGGACATGGCGTGGGGGGGTGGGGGGTGTTTATTAAATATATAAAAAAAAAAAACTCGCCAAAAAAGATGGTGTGAAAACCCGAAAAATGAAAAAAATCTTAAAAAATTAAGACATAACTCCCAAAACCTAGAATTCTAAAAGAAGGAATCAGTTTCATTTAGATTGAGCCCATAAGCTCATAAATCAAAAATAAGATAACAAAATTAAGAAGTATCAACACTACTTACCAGTGAGATCTCCAGTGATGAAAACTAACGAAGGTTTAATGAAGGAGAGAGTGGGGCCCACAATGTCCCTGAAATCTTGGGCCCTTTCAGGGTTGTGCACACTGAAGTGGAGATCAGACAGCTGCACCACCCACACCAGATCCTCTGGTCCACCCTTCACTTGCATATTTTCTCTATTGTTATTACCATTATCATTGTGGGATTGGTATTCAGAAGGGTTTGCTGAACATGGTGCTAATGGGATTCCGAAGAATATGAAGAAAATGGCGAATGAGATAAGAATACCCATTCTTGAATTCACGTTTCCTTCTGATAGGATCATTTCTTCTTTAGTCTATATTTTGACTTCGGCAGGTTTGTGCTTTCGGATGAGTTCAGACGTTGGATTCTTTCAGGTATTTATACACATGATGTAAAACTCATCTGCCCAAGCCAAATCATATTTTTAACTTGCGTTCTCCTAATAAAATAATTACGTACTCATCATTTTTCTTTTACTTTTTAATCAGATAATCTCGAAAATGATATTTTTTTCATAAAATTTATACTCAAAAATTTACATTAAATAAATATGTTCCCGAATGATTAAAATGAGAGAAAATTGAAGACTTCTTCCAAAAATATATTAAGACAAACTTTTAAAACTCATTTACTAACCGCTACAAGTTTAATTCACAATACAAATAAATGTACACTTGATTTTAATTTTCAAGCATGTATTGCTTGTTGGAAGAACTATGTACCAACCTTGGTAATGGTGGGTCCATTGTTAACATGGATAGGTGATTAGCATCCACAATGTTACAATCAAATTTGTCTATTAAAAATGACGATCATCACCATTGCAGCTGTTAGTGAACCTATTGATTAATTATTCGTGTTTAGCACCAGTGATGCCACAGTTAATTTATTTATCATCAATTTAGATGACACCATGCTCCTTAATTTATTCTCAATAAAATCGTAATACACTTTAATACCTTAGACCATGAACTAGAAGCCCTACCGTCATTGATACGGGTGATCGTTACCTTTGTAGCACCATTAGAGGTAAGCACGTGTCTAAATATTAGTAGGGTCCACTAACTACATGTGGTTGGTTGTAATATATATATATAGTGTGTAAAAGAAATTAGATGATTATTCAATGTAGGAGAAATACTCAATGGGGTTGTCTTATATTCATATATGATCGTCCTTTCATTCACGACACTATGAACCTTAAATTATTCAAGTCATGACACCTCGAACGTCGAGTAGGTCCATTCACCCACTCTATTTCTCTCTTTTATCCATTTGACACCTCGTGATTTGAATAATTCAAAATTTGATATGTCGTGATTTAAATGGACGATCCTATTACATATACATAGTAAACTATATTACCAACTATATTGATTCTTATCATTAGTGGTGCTAGCATCAATCTTCCAACAGTCGATACTACATACTTGGAGAAAAAAATAAAGTTTATATATTTATGTATTGGATATTTCTCTATTATTCTCAGTAAAATAAAATAAAAGTTTTTAAATGAACTGCACTTAACATCTTATAGTAGTTAGTTTAAGAGTTAGAATTATGGTGAAGCTATTAATAGAGTTGAGTTTGTAAAGAATATTATCGAATTAAAAAGAATATTTATGTTTTGTAAAAGTTTAATATTTTTTGGACCATTGTTAGCCCTTTTGGTCAGCCTTTCAACTTGGGAGGTTGGATAACGAGATAGAAAAGGGCGAGCACTAATTTTCAGACACCCTAATGATACTTGACAAATTATAAGACATGTCTATAAGGTTCAATTAGAGTTGGAACTAGTAGATGGCTGTAAGAGCAAGGCTTTGGGTTACGATAAATTTAAGGTTCACTTTCTAATAAATTATCTAGAATAATGCTGTTTTACGAAGACCAACGTGGCCCTATAAGTGTAACAGAATTGTTGTCTATTTAGAATGATCGAGGCCAATCTCGAGAATTGAGACCCGTGCTCCACAACTAATTTAACTTACAATAATGATAGATGCCAATTTTTTTTTTTTTACTGGCTTTTATAACCAAGCAATGGGACCAAGGCTACTAACTTAGTGGCCAACTCCAAATAATAGCCTTCAATACTGGATCACTCTCATCACATTATTAATTTTTGGGCTTCGCTCCATCTAGGATGGGTAAGGCTAGTATGGCCCATGAGTAACACTAATACCATGTAATATAAAGGGAGCAATTCACAAATACATGAAGGGATAGTTTGACAAAACTTTTGGTAATAAATTTAGTAAATTTTGATAAAAGTTGATGTAATTTACGGTTGAAAAACTGATAAAGTTGTGAATTGTATGAAATATGTGATTATAATTGAATGTTATAGGTGAAAAGTTGATAAAATTATATCGAAGCATACTTAAAATTATATTAAAGTTTTTAACGAGACAATTTTTGTAACATACTTAAAAGAATAAATATACTCTTTTTCTTTCATTATAATTTTTTTCATGGAGACAAAATTTTAACGAGACATATTCTTTGTATAATGAATGTCCATAACATACAAGATATTTACCTTGAAAATAATATTCTGATTTGTATGAGACTCCCGAAGATATTAACAAGAAATATTTGTATGAAGACGGTGTTATTTGAAGACTATACAAGATACTATGAGATATACGTCACCAAAAATTGCAATATTGAAGACATTAACGAACAAGACAATGATGAATTGATACAAAAATTGAAATCGGGGAGAGCAACTGCACTTTTTTTATCAAATTTTGTCATATTGGATTTTCTTGATAACATTTTAACAAGACAGATATTTTGTAATGTGTTATTCAAGAGGGAGTGCTGTAAATAATATGATTATTAGTGAATGACAATTATATCCCTAGAATCCTAATTTTATTACCATTGTATCCCTAATTCTTCCCTATAAATATGATGTTTTGATTCTCAATATAATATACACAATTTATTTACTTCTCTTTTGTTCTATTTTTCTCTCTAATTTATAACAAAAAATACTTCTTTACCACGTATCATATGTTAAGTGCCCACTTGGTTTTCATTTCATATTTGAGTTTTGGGATCATTTTTAGTTTGGATTTGTTTTAAGATTGTTAAAAATTCGTTTGGTTCTTCATTCTAAACAACTGTTTCTCAAAATAAAAAATTGAAAAGTACATTTGCTTCGAAATTTTGTTAAATTATTTTATGACATTTCATTTCATTAAATTACTCAATTAAATAGAATTATTTTATATTAAATAATTAGCAAACAAACATTCACGTCTTTTGCACTCATTGCGGAAAGTCCCTATCGTTTCAAACCTCATTTCAAATCTTTCTTGCGGAGTTGGTTATTTCCGCCTTGTTCCGTTAAATCCTTCCGTGAAATATGGGTAATTAGCGCAAAAAGTTCTTATCGTTTATCTTTATTGCGCAAATCGCCTCTATTGTTTTATTCTTGATATTTGAGCACTCAAATCAACCTTTCTTTAAGCAGAATGTCATTATTGTCCATTTTTTCCATTAAAAATGTCACAATTCCTTAAAAGTTAAAACAAGGTCGCACCTAGAAAATAAGAGGTAAAAATCAATTTGCAGATTATGTTTTGTTAATTCCTTCCATTTTGGGCACACAGTTTGGAAAGAGAAAATTCAAAATAAGTTTGCAGACCAATTCTTGTCCTTCATTTTCCATCACACGGTCTTTTTATAGATGGGAATTTATTGGTTTCAATTACAAATTTGATTTGCTATTTTTAATTTTTAGTTTTGCAAAATATCAAAAACTTATTTGTACTTGTATTTTTGAAAATATATTTTTGAAAACAAGATTAAACTTATTATAAAACTTAAAACATATTTTTGACATTTTTGGTGAAAATGTTGTAAACACTCAAAGCACTTATTTCGTCCCCATTAAAATTATAATTTATTTTTCTTTTTTCTTATCAACCATACATTTTTAATAAAATAATATTACAAGTAAATTCAAAATTTTTCATTCTTTTTTAACCACACATTCTTCATCAATTTACTATTTCAAAATAAATTCTTCTAAAATAATGTCGCCAAAACGCACCCTGAGATATTATATGGTAGCGCTGGATGGATGTGATGGTTGGTAAATTGTAATCACTT
>CADEPD010021650.1:0-10550 GCA_902829195.1 Fraxinus dipetala | reverse complement strand
TGAAGCTTCCAACCTCCCTTCACCCAATCTTATAAACCTTTATTTCCACTTTAGTTTATGTGCGTGGGGTGGGGTGGGTTCGGGGTGCTGATCAGGGGGTATAAATAAGCATTGTCTCCTATGTTAGTATTTCAGATTCTTTACAATTATTATTGAATTATGTTTTGTAATATGCTTGGCTGGTAACACCATTATACATCAATATTATGCCTGATATTACTTGTCACGACCAAATGGATTATACAAATTAAAATTTAAAAAACTTTGAAATAATATAATGCACGACTTGTGTTATTATTGTACTGGCTACCAATGTTTCGTAATTCAAGAACATAATGAAATTGCAATCTTGCTACATATTGTCAGAGAATTTTAACACCTTGAATGACATAATGTTACATGACATTATATCATTGAATTGTTTTAAAAATTGTCAACAGTCATCCAATCATTTATTGCCGCAACCTCATCTGTCAACCAAAGTGTGAAATTCCTCCGACAAAGCAGCATAATTCATGAAATTGATCCATTGTCACGTCGAATTCGTGTACCTAACAAACATGATGCCAATATTTTATCCTGTCCGATGCAAGTGTACATATGTGATATGTGCATGACTTGTGTTATTACTTTGTGTGGACATGTTATGATATGCATCAGATGAATTAAAGAGGATAATCATAAAATTTGTTCGATGAAATTGATACATTATTATATTTTAATCTATTTATGTACCAAACATGCCACTTAATGTCGTTTTGTATGTGGAAAATGACTAGTGCTTCAAGCATTAAGATATAAAAAAATGTTGAGTTTTGGCCGTGTTATTTGGTTGAGCCCTGTCACTACCCAGATTGCAATTGAATTCATTTAATAATCCTGCAGGTGACATCTAAATATTTAACCTAACATTTTCTTTATGGGAACTTCTGTAAATTTATTATATACTATAATGCAAGTTGCTCAGTTTCATATTACAAACAAAAACAGATAGATTATAAATTTCTCAGCTGAGTTCTACCCAAATGATTACAATAATCTAGGTTTTTGTATCATTCATTGTTTTTAGATATTTAATATGGAAAAGGTCTTGAATGATGAAAATATCTTCAGTTATATATGTTTATTTTTGTCATTAATTATTGAATTTTGTGATCATACGAGTCTTTCAAATGCAAACGCAACTAATTTTTTACATCAAATAACATACAATTTTTTTTAAGAAGTCAGATTTTTAGCTCTTCAAATATCACGTTGAACTGTCTCATTCAAAAATATCTAAGACAAAAATAAAAGAAAACGGCATTTTATAGCGAGGCAATTTGTCTGATTTGGCTTTGGTGTACACCATGGTTAACTCTATGGTGATGGCTCATATACACGCTACTGGTTTCATGCTATCAAAGTGCTTGCAGGGGAGTTGACCAATTCTACTTGTAAATGGTGATAACCCATGGCGTGAGAAAGTTTCTTATTTTTGATTCGATAGAGAACCCGGTTTGTAAAAAGTGAAAAACCTAAAGTAAAAGCACATGACAAAAGTAATGGCTTTTGGAAGTAGAGGCGGTTCCAAAAGCTATGGCATGCATCCTTTTTCTAACTCTCAATATAATGCCTTTTCCTGCTTTAACTTTTTTTTTTTTCCCCCTTCTTTCCACGCGATCTGCTTATAGAGGCCAAACCCTCCAAATCATCCAATAAATACTACTTAAAGCTTCACTATTTTTTTGTTACGAATTTGAGTTACAAAGAGCTGAATATCAAAAAATCGTGACCAGTTAACTTTAATTACGTGTTTGGTGGGTATTAATATCATATTTTTAATAAATTTTGGTAAAAATTAGTGAAATGTGAAATTGAAAAATTATGAGACCCATAAAATATGTGGTTGAAATGAATCGTTGACTTTAATAGTACTATGCTTGCTTTAGATGGCAATAATGTTTACCTTAGGCCTTCAATCATTGTCTTAAGATGCATTATTGCTGGATGTTTTTAATCAATTTGTTCTGAAGTTTCCATAAGTTTTTGAATCTAATTCCGTATCCAATCTTATGGGGTTTTGCTTTGATTCCAATTTGGTAGGGAAAATAACACCTACTGAAAAGAAAACAAAAGATCGAAACACTTTAGCTAATTTTAAGGTCATTTCATTGTTTATTTCTTGATTATCCATTATTGTGCTGAATCATAACCCCATTTTTGTACAAGAACTCGATGAAAAGAAAGAAAAAGTTAAAACAATGAGAAATTAAAATTAGAATTCTTGTGCATTTCTTGATTGCAAAACAGGTAATAGCTAGAGACACATTTGCCAAGGAATATTAAAAGGTTTTGACAATAGATTCGAAGAATTGCCCCCACCTTTGTATTCTAACCAAAACAACAAATGCAGCTATGGATAACGAGCACCGTACCACCGACAAAACTTTGAAGCAGTCATTTAAATTATTCGGTGGTCATGTTCTTGTGCATAGGCTGTCATTTGGACGAATGTGCTGTAATATATTAGGCTTCAATACAATAATGTTTCCTTAAATAGAAAATACTCCTGCATCATACAAACACGGTGTCCATTTATACCTACAAATTAATACATCACAAAATTAAGTCTTTTTTTTTTTTTTCATACAGAATTGTCGAGAAAATAAGACTTATTTACATATTTTTGTCTTTGCTCGATGATGCTTGGCACACAAACTCGAAAACATGGGCAAAGTTGTGTGTGTCACAGTACCACAATGACATATTAACTTGTGAAATTGCGAGTTATAAATGGACAGTACTCAATTATGTAAAAACTAGATAGGCGGATTGTCTGCCAAAATGAAAATTACATAGTACAACAAAACTGAGAATTTACTTATCTACATATAAAAAAAGAAACTAGAATTACATACAGGAATATATAAATGGTGAAGAACAGACGGAGGGAGAAGTACTGAATATAACTATTAACTCTTTTCGTACCTATAACACAATATATGATAACCCTAAAAGCATCAGATGTTGGTAAGTGAGAAGGAAGAAATCGACAGAACTCTAAATTTACATGCAAAACTACAAAAAGCAACTTAAAGAGCATATTTATATAAGCATGTATGCAATGCCAAAAGCATAATAAAGAAAAACTTCGCAGCAAAATATGAGCTCTCCTGGCCTGTAGCTGAGGATTTGGAAGGTGTCTTTCCAGCAACGGCAGGACCAACTGCATGAGCATTGGGAGAGTTCTGCTGCACTGTTGTCGGCAATGGGTTAGGAGAGGTGCCATCAGCTGATGGAGTCAGCGGCATTCTGTCACCTTCACTGAGATCCTGACCTGAGATGATTCGCACATAATAAGATTGACCGCTATGCTTTACAGAGGACAACAGTGTAATATAGTGAATGTGCCACCAAGCTAGTAAATTAGAACTTCAAATTCAGAAAGTAGCAAAACTTGAGCAAAGATATATAGCAATCAAGTGGAATCTTAGAGGGGGTTTAGCAAAATTAGAGAGCCACTGCATTTCTAAATGGAAAGATTTAGAGCAGCACTCCTGCTATCAGAGTATAAAACCCTTCTGGAGCAACTTAGGTGAAATTGCTCGGGTCTTCTTTTTAGTTGTGGTTTTCTTCAGCGATTTTCATTTGCATTGTCCATTCATTTATTTCTTCTTTTTATTTAAATCCCAGGTACAACCATGGATATATCATCAAAATATTTATGTAGGACTAGGATAGAGTTTATTGAACTAGGCAACACCACATGGAAGAGGTATTCATCAATGGCGAGATATCAGCAAAATGTACAAATTAAACCACCAAATGAGCAAACCACTGAATACCATGTTTTATAATCCACCATACAAAAAGAGAGTGAACTTCAAGAGCAAAAGTATACAGGTAAAAAAGGTCAAATACTCACAATTCGAACGGGACCAGCCAAGCTTGAAATTTTCCCTATCAAATACCATTCGGTATCCTGTCATGAAGTTCTCTGCACAGGGAAATTTGTTTGAGGAAAATAAATTGAAAACCAAGTTTAGTTCATTGAATTTTTCTTTTTTGTGCAGTTCAAGTATTGCAGGATTTTCTATATTCTGGAAACCAATGGCAGGAAAATAAACTCGTAGGTTGGCGCTGTAGCAGATGTGTGTACAGGAAATGCAAATAAAATAATACTTACGTCCAATTGTCGCAATGTCTTCATCAGTTGGCTGTACTGCTAAACAAAATCCAACTGCACCCTGCACCATAATATAGACAGCAACATTCACAAACTTGGTAGTTCACATGTTGAAACATGAAATCAGCCACAACAGGAAATAGCAAATATTTTCATTCTCATAACCAGATTTTAGCAATAATCAAAGTCTTGGCCAGAGTTACATCATAGAATCATACAAATTATTAAAATATTTGCTTCAGAAACTCATTTTTTCTTTTTCACTTGCAGGTATATAGTAAATTAAAAGTATACCAAAAATGATTCAGACCCTTGAGCCATAAACCTTATCTGGTCAAGTCAGAGTCCTGTCTCTAATCAGTTGAGTCAGAGTTAAGAATTGAGCATTCAATTTGCTACTTCATAATGCATCTGATGTTTGTGCTATTTAAATCCCCAGTTCTAAAGATTTAATATTGATGAGCTACAGAAATTGCAAACAGGAAAGCAACTAAAATGTTATTATTGCTTAGTTCATATACAAGAAAAACATGTTGATCAAATGAACTACTACTCAAATCTAGGTCCACGATCCAGTTCGAATGGTAATCCCTCAAATTATAATATGCAATAATGTATCTAGAATATTTCTGCAATTTCTAAATTTCTAAATGGATCTTAGGTATCAATGCATGGGTATAATAACTAATAAGCAATAACTGGTGAAACAAAAGCAACTTAATTTAATGTCTGAATCAATGGACATATCTTTAACCAACTTGACAACTTGTTACTGGTGATGATACCTTTTCTGAACAGGTTGTCCTAGTGCACTTGGTGAAATTTACGAAAAAAAAGTGATTTTTCTTCAGAAGTCAATGTAGATTCCTCAATTATTTCAATATCAACTCTCGAACTTGTTATGATATACTGCTGAATAGAATATCTACCCAGTTATCCAGTATCCTGCAGCCAAAGTACGTAACCTCCGTGATCCTGCAGCCAAAGTACCTAACCTCCGTGATCATAACCATGAGAATCTTTTACTATCATAGCCACACCTTTGCCTCCCTAAACCATAAAACTAAACTCCACTTTTTTCCCAGATTTAATTTACAATGAAACTATTGGTTCTACACATGATACAAACTTAGTTTACCACCACTAAATATGAACCAATATCTAAATGAATGGAGAATTTCTACAAAACGTCATATTCACATCAGATTATACGAACTAATAAGCATTCCACATGCATAAGTGCATAGATATAATAAATAATAGTTTTTGTCCAACTTTTAGGCCAAAGTAGGCTAAGTAGCACATGAAATTTGGCTGTACAAAATTTATTAATATCAAAGAGCCCAGCATTGAATAAGTACTTAATTCTGCCAATACAAAATATGTATGGTTGCAAGAACCAACCTGAGTACCGTAGATCACAAAAACAGGATCATGGACCACAAAACTGTTGTTCGTTGCAAACTTCAAAGTCACAGAAGGAATTTTAGGTAACCCTTCAGAACTGCAGAAAAATGCAGTCAATCCTAGTGCACAGATAAGATAGAAAGGAGAAAGTGGACTCGACATACAGTCTACTCGAGACTACCTGGACTTGTAGCAATACTGCCATGGGTATCCTTCAAAATCTGATTTCAACGCATTTACTTGTCCATTGAACTACAACCAAAAACAGTATAATCAAAACGAACTCCTATATTTCAGAGGATAACTCAAAAGCAAAGAGGGAGAGAGAAAGTTACCTCCTTAACAACTCTTTCATAGACTTGACCTGGAAGAAACGTGAATGATGCCCCACTATCAACCAGCGCTTCAAAGTTTGTATGCTCAAGACAAGAACTTCCAATGCAGCAAGAGTCCACTCCAACAATGTAAGTTAAACTGGACCACGAACATAAAAAAATATAACTCCTATATGTAGATGATGCAAGAAAAGAGCAGAATATATGGTGCATGTTCAATTTTTTACTTTTTTCCATCAGAAGACAAAAATGAAGTAGTCTGTTCGACAGCTACTCCTTGATCCCCAAAGAATAGCCTCCCTGAGTCATCTGCAGTGAAGCATAACGAAAAAGAGTTCCGAATCAATCCAGCTTTTGCTAAACGACTTGGAACTGAAATTTCTCCACGTCCCAGACCCATAAGACCATCTGGCGCAACTCCATTCAGGTAACCACCAGTTTGTTTACTACCACATCTGAAATAAAAAGAAAATTACTCTGGATCCAAACAATTTTGTTGAGACAATATCACAAGATGGTAATTCCTGCACAACAAATCTTATTCAAAAAGGCATGCACTTGTAACAGCAATACAAAACACACCCTATAACGACTGGAGCCCGCACAGACATGTTGGATGCGTTAGTGTGACCCGATACAAGATGTAATACGTCTTCAACCAGAACTCCAGAAGTAGATGTACCATCTGAAGCATAGTTGACAGTGTATGGACATTGCTGCTTAGGATTCTCACAATTTAAACCAAATTCGCATAACGGATGACTGCAAGAGAGAGACTTGCTAGTGCTAGAGCCAGAAGGATTATACTCGCTAAGATCCTTATCCTGCATAATAGATGCCCCAAAAACCAGGGAGCACCTGCCAATCAATCATCTGAAATAAGTGGTAAACCTCTTACTTGTATGAACAACTACTTCACAGCTGTTTAAACTACATCAAGTATTTCAAAAATTTATATGCTTTGTGCTGCTACAGTGTAAAGACCCAATGCGACATAACAAGCAATAATTTCAGGTAGATAGTCAAGCATAATATAAATTTTAACAGTAAAAAAGACTGAGCCACTAAATATCGAAGTCCTAGGCAGAACCAAGTTTAAAATTCATTCTTCACAGCCTTATTTCAAATTTCAGCACAACAATTTAGAGATAGCAAGTGAAAAGAGTGTCTATCACATCCAAGACCAATAACCTCATGAGTACCACCAAATCATAAAACTGGTAAATGTTTCTCCATGAAAAGGATATATGAAAGAACCAAACAAGCTTAGTTATACAGAAGGTGATCACTGGATTATGCTCGGATAGCTGTAGCCAATGACAAAGGACATATTTCCTTCTCTTTTGTAAATTCAGTTATTGCTAGGTAGTCTACCATTTAATTAATTTAATTCAAACCCTACCAGATAAATCTGAATGAGAAAATTCCAGCACACCATGGGTGTGTGGGGAAGGAAAACCATTTATTGATATCTGAAATATGACAAGCAATGTCATTTTTGTGCTTCATAACCAAGAGTTATACCTATGTAAATTGGATTTTAAGCTGGAATAGAATTGATCACTTAAAATACAAAAGAAATGGATCCTACAAGCAACCCATTACGTCAATCACAGAGAAAGAGAAATAAACTCAGAACATCATATAGAGAAGTTTGCAAGCATAAGGCCCTGTTTGTTTCAGATTAAAATCAGATTTTAATCTAAGTCAAAGTCAAACAATCAATATTAATAACATCTTTCATGGGTCCACAGTTTTTCAACCACACGTTTCAAAAATTTCTATCACAATCTACTAAAAATCTAATTTTAATTACCACCAAACACCCACTAAATATCCGCAAGTGTGGGTGGAAATGTCCAAAATGAGATCAATGGTGAGCATGCAAGAGAAAAACTGAAAAACAAAATGAAAGGCAAAGGACCAACCAATACGAAGCCAAGGACAAATCTTTTAATTGCCAAGTAGCAAAATTTATACCAAATTGAACATTAGAACCACCAAAGGGCATGCGTTTCAAATTAGAATGGGCAGATAAAGGTACCTATAATTTAGACCATGGAAATAGTCTTAATTATTACTGAAATGTAGTTGTCAAAACAAAGCTATAGTGGAAAAACCAGTAACATTTAAATGCCTGACGAGCAGTCAGAAAACAAAAATCCAAATAATTTAGTTGATTGACAGTAGTCGAACATCAATCTGTAAGAACCAAAGAGTCTACAACATGTCTTGATTCTAAGAACTTCAATCCTAAAAAATACCCTAAAAACCCCAAGAAAGCAAGAAACCAGAAAACATGATTCCAGAAAAAATTGAAGGGAGTGAGTATGTCCCTAGCACATGGCAAATGCTTGGGTATGCACTCTATTTGTGTTCATATGTGCAGGAGAAGAAGGAACAAGAAGATCTCAACAAAGGAAACATCACCAGAATCAAAATTGCAATTGATGATACAAAAGAAAGCTTGCATACCAGACTGCTGTAATAACTGGAAGATAGAGGTGCACATTGTACACAATTGCAGGGAACCCATAGTAGATCACTTCCAGCATCCAATGCAACAAGAAAAGAAACTTTTGGTGTGCCCATGTCAATCCACATATAATGTAACCTGTTTTGAGTGAAAATGAATAAACTAAAGACACAAGATCCTAAAGGTTTAATTTGTGTAAATTTCAAAATGACGAATGTTCCCTCAGCCACGGAAGATGTCCAAGGACTCAGAGACTCGTAGTTATGACTACAAAGTTACTTGCAGCAATAAAACAAGCACACTCTATTTAATTGACATATTGGATTCAGCCCTGACTGATTATTCGTGGAAATGCTAGATAACATCATTCTATTAATCATATAGAGAAAAGCCTATTAGCTAGTGATTGTGAGATTACTTGATAAAACTATATTTTGTTCATTTGCGGTCCATCCGGCACAAACCAATACCTCTGTCTAGGAAACGTCATTTTAAGTTCACCAAAACCCACATTTTTTAACCAAGCCACTAGATACTACTCATGAAGTCAATTCAACTGACTTGAATAATGCATGTACCTCGAAGAATTTCTACTAGTACATAACTGCCACGACTAGCAAGAGTGAGGTGGGGAGATGATATGATACCTATAGCACAACAATGTCTGCTTCAGATTACATTTTTCTGTAACTTCGAGGAACTTTAGGTGGAGAATTAAATTTCTCTAAATATGAATGAATTTCTATAACTTGAGTAATTTTTATGTATGGATATCTACCAATTTTAATGTGAAAGACTGTTGTATTGACCATATCATTGCAACAATCAACATATCTAAATCACGAACATCAAAAGAAGGAATATTATATAGGAATGTGAGTGGTATCGACAATTTCCCCATTGCAAATCTCGATTGTATGCACAAGCACACTCCAAAACTTCTCAAAGGTTTGGCCTTTCCTAGTAACTAGGAGTCCCTCTATTCCCTCTTTAAGATTTAGATGTAAATTATCATCTGTTTTATCAATATAATTTTAGCTGTAATTACCTTAAATTTTCACATTGAAGATATTTCTCATAATTTCTCAAAAATTCCAGAATAAATAGATGCTTTACCGACTTGTGGATATTGTCCACCAAAACTTCCCATTCAATTGAATTATTGCAGAAATAAAACTACGGAAATAACTGTATATCAATATCACATCTCAAAACATAATATTCATAGAAAAAATCGAAAATCACAGATCCCACACCCTCCAATTCACAGACAGACACATTGATGAGAAAGAGAGAGAAGTAACCATCCAAAGTCATTTCCGAGGGGTAAGGTAACGCTGCCTCTGGAAGGGTAGAGGAATTGGAACTGAGGGTTAAGCTTCAGCTTCTGCCGCTGTATATCACTGCTCAACAGCCGCCGATAATAGTCCAAACTCCGACGCTTCGGCCACGCATCAGCGTCTCCAACCCTATCGGCAATTCCTGCTCCATTTCTTGAAACCCTAGCGCTATGATGCGCCTTTGCTTCATCCGAAAACCTATGCACTAGCTTTGCGGAATATAAAGTACTCTCACATAAGGCACTGCTAATATACAAAACAAACAGTAAATCAAGCAAAATAAATCGAATCCCCATTCCCGAAGCAAAGAAGAAATGCAAAAATATAGTATTAACTGTATGTATATGAACTATCTCTATATGCTTGTATTTGTTTATACTATACAGCGGAGAAAGAGTGAATGGGAAATGTGTATATATGTAAGATATAATAATAGTAAGAGAGCTAAGAGGGAGAATGTGCTAAAATGCGCAGGGGTGTGAAGGTAATGGGTTAGGCGAGTTGCAGAGTTGCTATTGCCTGGATACTGGAGTGAGGAAGAAGATGCGATCAGGCGTGGGGTGTATTGTGCACCGTGCGCATTTTAAGACATACCCAACAAAGGAAAAAGTAATGGCCTGTTTGGTCACACGTTTAGTGGCTCTCTCCTTTTATTTATTTTAGACCACCTATATTATGAATATTCAAAAATAATCTCAATTCCGGGATGGTTGAGCCCCTTTTTAAAAAATTCATTTTTTAAAAATTTATTTTCAACCACATATTTTTTAATGAAATAATATTACACGTAAATCGAAAAAAATCTTAATTTTTAACCATACATT
>CADEPD010021643.1:0-10716 GCA_902829195.1 Fraxinus dipetala | reverse complement strand
AAATCACATGGGGCTGAGAGTCGGTAATTTTTACTGAAGGATTTCTTCTGTACAAGGAGAAAAATTCTAGAAACTTTTGATACTGCTTGAAGTATGTGTATGTGGGAAAGCTCCTTGTCTCGGCTAAATGACCCTTGGCGCCTCTCTCCTTGTCCTGATCATTGAGCCGGGACAAGGAGCACGGCTCATGTCTAATAGGAGGCCCAGGCATTTATGGAACGAAAAGGACACTTCAAGAGGTTTTATTTTCACATTTCGGCCTGTCTTTTCCAGAAGTTGCAAAAATGTCCCCGAAGTTAAATATATAATTGTTTTTACCCCTTCACTTTTCTGGCTAAGTGACCAGGACTGATTATAGACATAAATTGACTGGATGTTTATCGAAACTAAGGTATTGTAGAGGAAGAAAAGGGAGAATCTTCGTGGATGGGCTTTCACCAATCGAAGTTTCACACATTTTGTAGATTGAGAATCTTTTTTATTCATTTAAGATTATTCCATGAGATAGGTTCTTCATTTGATTTGTTCGACTCTTTGTAAAGATTCTAATTTGAACGAATCGGAAAAGAATCTTATCTAGCTCGGCACTTTCTTGACTATCTAGGCGAAGCTTTTATCAACTTACATCTAAAAATTAGCTCAATTTTTATCAAAATTTATAAAAAAAAAAACTTGTTATCATGGAGTATTGTTCAATATTTGGACCGTTCGGTTGATGTGCCAAATTTTATACAATGCTCCTTTTTTTTAAGGAGATTTTCATAAAATTTAATGATATATGCAATTGAAAAGTTGATAACATTGTGAATTTTATGAAGTATGTGGTTAAAAATAAGTTTGAAGAAAAATGAAAATTTCAGAAAAATGGGGCTATACAAGTCTTAATAGTAAGGTAATTATATTCACACCAGAGCTTTTATTTTTGAATCACATTTTAATTATATTTAAGGTTTTTAATTTTTGTTTATTATAGCACTTATATTCCTAATAATTTTTTATGTCATTTTTAAGTTTTTATTAGTTAATGCATTTTGTATTTGATAATACTTTTATTTTCAAAAGTCCATTGAAATGACATTAAAATAGTGTAAAACAATTTATTTTTTCATTGTATTTTGAAAAAAAAAAAAGTACAAAAAAATATTTTCACCCAATTTCAAAATATGAAAATAAAATATTTTGATATAAATCATCATAAAAAACGAGACATATTCGATGAAAAAAGCTGAAATAGGGAAAACTTAAGGAAGACTAACTATAATTAAAATGTGGTGATAATATACCCTCCATGGTAATGTAGAATTTGGGCCCACACAAGAATTAACAAACTATAAACGTTAATGTTAACGTTATTATTGGTCAATTAACTGTCACTCCCAAAATTGTACGTTCTTCCACATGGAAATTTTCCATATGCTTAGTTTCTCTCACTAACCAGCTGCACACAGAACACACACTTCCTCTGTTCGTTTTACCGGCGCTGACTGTGAGCAGAGTAGTCTCCCTATAAAGAGAGAAAGAATAGTGTATGTTCAAGCCCCTAAATAAATGGCTCGATATATTCTGATTCTCTTCTTCACTCTACTCCTCCTCGTTGTGTCCGCCTCCGCGCACGGCGGAGATAATGACTCAGACTCCGACTCAGGCTCGCCAGTGGATAAGCCGAACCTGAGATCTCGGTCTCTGATTCTGGTGAAAATATGGTGCCTGATGCTGGTGTTTGTTGGGACTCTTGTCGGGGGGATTTCGCCTTACTTCATGAAGTGGAACGAGGGCTTTTTGGTTACTGGGACGCAATTCGCCGGTGGGGTTTTCTTGGGGACTGCTTTGATGCATTTCTTGAGTGATTCTAATGAGACATTTGGTGACTTGACGGAAAAAGAGTACCCATTTGCATTTATGTTGGCGAGTGCTGGATATTTGTTAACTATGTTGGCTGATTGTGTTATTTCTTATGTTTGTGGGAAACAGAAGAATATTTCTGCTAATAATCACACTGAAATCCAAGGTATGTGATTTTTTTCTGCTGCTTACGTTGTTTGTATAGATATATGTATGCATCGGATTCATGGAAGAAATCAAAGAAATTTGTTAAATTTCGGATTTTGTAATTGTTGAAGTGCAAGTTGGAATTGTATAGTGTCAAGACTATTGAGACCGTTTAGTAGGTCGTTTTGAAAAGTTAAAAGCCGATTTTGTGACTAAGAAGCTATTTTGGAGATGTTTGGATAAACGGCCAAACGGGTCTTAAGAAGGAAATTGGATTCGTGGGCGTGTTACACGATATGGAGTTTTAGCTCTTTTTCTTCTTTAAGACTATTTGGTAGGTAATATTCAATATCCCCAACAAACATACCAATGCTATGCGAAAAGAATTTGATTGGCTTTTGAGCTAACAGAAAGCGTCCCACATCATGAAAGTTATGCTTTACGTCAAGATTGTTGTCTAATTAATATTTTTCATGTTTGCTTTTCAAGAAAATCATAATTACGTATCAAGCTTGAGTGAGAGCAATGCATTGCTTGAGTATAGATGTTCTATCTATTTTTCTTCGTCACTGCAGGTTCTCACGATGAAAAAGGCTCCATTAACAGAATACCTTCCCAGTCGCAGGTGAGATAGCAGAGAGATCAGACATATTCCTCAACGTTGCCTTGGTGTTCTTAGTGAATGATTACATTTTTTTTTTTCTTTCTCTATTAGGTTGAGACTGGCGCCGAAGAAAATCTTGCTAAACATTCCCTCACAGGTGCAACTTCACTAGGGGATAGCATCTTGTTAATTGTTGCACTGTGCTTTCATTCCGTGTTTGAGGGCATTGCGATTGGAGTAGCCGAGACAAGAGCAGATGCTTGGCGAGCCCTCTGGACCGTCTGTCTACACAAGATATTCGCTGCAATTGCTATGGGTATAGCTCTTCTTAGGATGATTCCAGATCGCCCCCTCTTATCTTGTGTAGCTTATGCTTTTGCATTCGCCATATCAAGTCCAATTGGTGTTGCCATTGGAATTATAATAGATGAAACGACGCAGGGTGCTGTAGCAGACTGGATTTACGCTATATCAATGGGTCTGGCTTGTGGGGTTTTCATCTATGTATCCATTAACCATTTACTGTCCAAGGGTTATAAGCCTCAAAAACCGGTTTCAGTCGATACACCACACCATAAGTTTCTGGCTGCGTTGTTGGGTGTCGGGGTGATTGCCGTTGTAATGATTTGGGATACTTAGTTAATGCTGCATTTTTACAACTAGAGTCTGTACTTCCACTGATATTTTTTACTTGAGTACATGGTAATGTTCGATTAAGCAGTGTGTTCCGAGAGTGCACACTCAAATTGTTCTTAGTCCATGTTTGGCTAAGCTTAATGTTTTAGACAGTTCTTATATTGTAATCGACGATGACACAAGGATAATAAAGAGGGTGAAGGCATGGAACTGGAGACTTCCGAGCATACTTATGAAGCAGCACCAGTGGAAGTTGTGACCAAATATTAACAAAATTGAAGCACCTTGTTCCTTAACATAGTTGGAAGTGAGATAGATTTTATAATTGTACGAGGATAGTCGTAAATAAAGATAGGCACAGGATTTGGAATGTTCCAATGTATTTTGCGGCCTCAGTAACCTTTACGTTTTCATTAATGATCAAATTATATCTCAGTGCTTTCTGCTAAAGTTATTTTCATTTTGAGTGTTATAACCTTCTGGTTTTGGGGCAGTGGATCGTGAAATGTTGATGATCTTTGGCTAATGAATAAGGGTCATGTCCCAGAACGTAGATAAGATTTTGGTTTCGTTTCTTTTTCGAGTACTGTCCTAGCACTGAATGATCCCAAAGTCGCAACAAAACTAATCTGATAATGAAAACTACATGAATTTGTTTTTCGACAGGCCTGCCTACTTCTGAAAAATACAGGATGTTGTTTGCCTTCAAGACTGGTAAAAAAACGCACGACTATAGTCTTAGCCACTGCTCTCCGCCTATGAATTGCGTGCCCAAAAATGGCTTTGCTTCAATGAAATTCAGAGCTTTAGACCACGGCACCCTTTGTCTTCTATCTGCTCCATGGCCTCTGCACTCGTATTCTCCAAAAACCACGGTACTGCAAGCACAAGATCCTTTTACATATTAGAAATCTGTAATGTTTTTTCACTATGTAAAATAGATTAGATGAGAGATTTTAATACTTGTCTCTATATTGTTTCCTCCAGTCATTCCATCCTTCTGGTCTTACAATGGCATCGAATTCACAGTACGAATATATAACTCGCGAATAATCCCCCCAAGCTCTACCCAAGAAAGTTCTTCCTTTTCCCTTAACTGTACAGTTCAAGAAAGAAAAGCCTGTATCATCATTAGGAGAGTTCCTGTGTTGAGCTGCTACTGCATATCCATCCTCTAGAACATGGAGAGTACACTCCTGTTCAATTCAGCATTGTAAAGTCGACTCGGAAGAAGGAATTAATTCGAAAAGTAAGAAATAATGAAAATGCTTTTAATATATAAACCTGATAGAGTGATTTTGCATTGCCAAAAATAAAGTCTGTTGATCCTTGGATGAAACACTGGTAAAAATAGTGTGATCCAGTTTGATCCAATAGTGTATCCTGTGATCCCAGAAATTTAACATTGTAAAACATAGCTTTGTCGCCAGCAATTCTTAAGGCAACAGCTTGGTATCCATCAACTCCTCCAGGCACTGCACACACTGTATTCTGCCACAATCAAACATTCAAATTTTGAAATTTGATTGTTATAATGATGTTCAAGAAATCTAATTTACTGCAAATACTACCTCAAAAGTGATCCCTGTTGCAACAAAGTAATCAGATTCTATTGTGGCAGTGGCTGAATTAAAAGTCCCTAGTACAGCTCCATTTTTATCCCTATCGGAAGCCTTGTCGTGCCATGTTATAACTGTTTCAGATACTCGATTCTGATCTCCAATGAAGGATATATACGGCTTAGAGGCCGGAATGTACACCTTTTCACTGCACGACGTATCAAAAATTAAGAACAAAATTACTTGGGATTTCCCTTTTCTGGGTTGTGGTAAAATTTCATCACATTTTGTCCAAATATGTAAAAGATTGTAAGTTACTCAGTTAAACCTTAAATTGTGACAGGAAAGGCCCACAATATATACGTAACTTCCTCAATACCCACGTCCTTAATCTTAGTACCCCACGAAAATAAACATTGCACAACTGCATGCATGAAAAATATTTTCTTGATGTAAACAAAACATAGAAATTTTCAAAAAATGACTCATAAACACAGACCTGTAAACTCCAGGAAGAATGTAAATTCTCACTCTATCTGCATTATTTTCCGGCACCATATCAACTGCACCTTGAACTGTTAAAGAATTTCCCCGGCCATTTTTGTCAACCACAATAACCTTACTCCAATTCCCTTCATCTCTTATATGCAACCTGTAATCGTCCACTTTCATGTCATCCCATGTAACATAATTCTTTGCATTGCTGTTTAACTGTGCGAAACTTGCTCGAATTCCATCATATAACAACAAAAAACCCAGAAACCAAGCACTGAAACTCAATAAATTCATTGGGAAAACGAGTTTTTATGTTTTTTTTTTTTTTTGTTGCTAAAAGGTTCAAGACAGAAGAATTCTTGCAGTTGGAAGAGGTGGTTGAGTAAGAAAAAGGTGAAAGCAATAAATATAGGAGCGTAAGTGTTATGACTAAGCTCTTATGTTTCTATCAGTTTATATTACAGTTCAAGGTTTCGATAATATTAAGGTTAGTAAAGAAGTAATGGGATACAAAGATGGAGTGAGAATGAGACGAACGGATTAGTATTTGAAAGAGGAAAGGTTAAGTCATGAAATTCGTGCCAATTAAGAGGTGGGTTTAATTAATTAATGGAGGGAATTTTTTGAAAGGAAAGATGCACTGTTGAGGAGTAGTTATGAAATTCCAAGAGGTTTATAACGGTTACACTTATTTCTAAACTCTTAAGCTGGATTTATTAACTGACATTTTATCACATCTTAACCTGCCACTTTGATTAAGATTTTTCATAAAAATAAAATAAAAAATAGAGAAATATAAGTCGAACTTAGAGTCATGTCCAATTTGACTCATTTGAACTAGTCGAGCAAGAAAAGGAGAATTATATATGACAGCTTCTATTATGTTTGTGTCTCTTACCAAGATATATCATCGAGTTAACAAACGACCTCGCATAGAAAATGTGAAGAACGGATGGAAAATTATGAAAGCGGTTGACCTCAAAAAATGCACACCATTGCTTTCAACATATCTTTGTCACATCCCTACCTATCTGTATATTTCGTGTACGCTCAAACACAAACATTTAGGCACCAAGATAACTAGGTCGAGAAAAGGAGTCGCGGCTTTTAGTACTCTTATAATCAAGTCAACTGTCAGTATAAGAAATTTGGAGAATCGAGTGTCAAAAAGACAAGTAAACAGAGATTTGATTAGAATTTAGAGAATGCTTCTCTTTTCTTTGCTTGTGAACTGTAGGGCGAGCAAGCACCACAAGGATCGCAATTGTCGATCCTCTTGGCCGCATGATGTGCATTACATGAGGTTCAATCAAACTGAAATTAATCCTCAATGGAGAGTCGCGATGTACATAGCCCCTCCACCGTTGCGGCACCTGAATTAAAATTTTGCAGGAGTCATCAAACCGGGGAGCACACATGGAGGATTGCCCATTCGTCAAAGAGTTGGTGGTACACTGACACGAGCCTCATGGTGCGGACACTAGAAATAAAACGATGCGATATATGCGAATGTCAATGGTTGTAACTATATTTAGCCTCTTGATCTCTCTTAGCTACAGTTTGTCCAACTTGGACCACAATCTGTAAATATTAGTTTAAGTTGTAAATTTTTATCAAGCGTAAAAGTTTATTTTAGTTGTAAAAGAATCATAGTGTTTGCAAATACGTTTTTTGATTTCTCAGCTTTTAAATATTTACTCATGTCAATTAATTTTTTCTTACTTAAGCTATTACGGAGGGCAATTGGTATTTGAGATTGTCTTTTGCTTTGAATCGATCGATAATAAGCATCAGGTGAACTAATGAAATATACTATCGTCACAAGGTGCCTCTTTCTGCGCTAGAAGGAAATGTGTCCCGCGATAGTAAGACCTGTCATGGTAGGCATGGTTTGCCCTCGCTCCAATATCGAGTAATTGTATGTGTGATGTCTAACACTCTCTATTCAACCTTTGCTCTATATTTTGTTCTAAACTTCTTGATAATTTATTTTAGGTGCAATTTGTCCATCTTCACTATATATATATAAGAAAGATGTAAGCGAAGGATAAGAAGGGGACAACGAATGAGGGTTATGTGACACAGAAGGAAAATAATAATGTTATTTATAAGTACGACTTACATATACTCCATGTTAATAAGAGTGTGACACTAATTTCGTTGTAATATAGATTATTTTTTATAAATCGTGCTTACAATAATAATCATTTATTGATCTGCATCATCACATACACACTTTTTACAAGGAAAACACAGGGATCATCTACCGGAATGCTATTTTGAAAAGGTAAAACGGGAGGGGGGAGATTTTCTTTTCGAATTTTCATCTTATATACATTCTTTTTCGTATACTTTTAATTTGTGAAACCAAAGTACCATTAAAATTAAAAATGGGGGACTTCACATGCAATTTAATTGTATATTTTTAAAGTAAAAAAAGGTCCAAAAGAAAGGCATTATTATCATTTACACCCTCGATACCTTCTGGATAAATGTGAGAATTTGCGAAGCTCTCTCATTCTCTCTCTCTCTCATCCCCAAACCAAAACTCAGACTCTAGAGTGAGAATGGCTTCAGTTTCATTATCCTCACTGTCGGCACCATTTTTGCCCTTACCCAATTCCTCCATTTGTAATGGCAGACCCCAATTCTCTGTGCTTTCTTCGCCTTCCTCAAATTCCTCAAAGTTACATGCCCTGAAAATCTACCGTGGTTCCTCTTCCAGAATTTTCGCGGTTCCTGAAGTTCTGGAGTCCAGTGTTGCTTCTGAGGTTTGTCGACTTTATATTTTGATTTAATAAATACCCTTTTTTCATATTATTGAAAGGATTTTCTTCTTGGGTTTTGTGGGTTCTTAGGATGAGGCCCCTGCCGCTTCAACGCTGAGTGTTGGTGCAGATTCTGATAAAGTAACTTCTCTTTTCTTAGTAGCTTCTGTTTTTTTTTTTTTTAGATAATATTGATTTTACTTAAATTACAGACCTACAGCAGTAGGATAAATTGGTTCTTGTGTGACATTGCATATTAATAGTATTGCTACTGCAATTATCTACTTTATCATAATTACCGTGAGGTAGACCAGTAAAAATATAATGGATTTATGCAATGAAAAAGCTTCGACTGGGTGCTCTTCATGGATGTTGATGTTTTTGCCTTCATAAGTTCGTATTGGGTACTGAATGAATCAGTATTCAGGGATAAAGTATTGTCTGGTACATGAATTGGTTTCCAGATAAGTTTTTATATTTCATCGTGGAAGAAACTTTCATAGCTTTCTGCTATGTCAAAGTCTCTTGGGGATTTATCGTGATTTTTAATAAATTTTTTGTGGCATTAGCATCCCAAGGAAAACTAAGAAGTGAAAGTGAGTAAATTAATTTCAACTAGGGTCATTTCGCAGGGCTTAAATTAATTTCAACTAGGGTCATTTCGCAGGGCTTTCGCTTTTACTTCTTTTAGAATAGCTTTATGAGAAAGTTACGATAGGTTAACTTCTTCTAAAGGCTCTTCTATCCACAATGAACTTTCAAAAAATTATCTAGGTTCAAAATCAACTTTTTAGTCTCAGAAGCAGCTTTTGACTTTTCAAAAGCCATCAAACGGGCCCTTAGTCTTTACTAATTGTTAACTCAGTAAAGTCGGACCTGTTTACTATGTATAGATATATGACCACAATGTTAATTGAGGTGCCTGAAGAAACATTTATCAGATTTTTATATTCACTTCTTTAACCTTGAATATCTTGCTCTTGCTGACAATGCTGATCCCTTGTGTTACATAAACAATACTAAACCTGTTTTTCAATTTGAGACATTTTCTTTCTTATTTGAAGTTAAATCCTTGTCCTTTCTAATTTTATAAGCTTCAACTTGAATAATCTACAAAAGGATATTTTGGTTCTCAGATGGCGCCTAAGCAGAAGATTAGAATAAAACTGAGGTCTTACTGGGTACCCCTGATAGAAGACTCGTGCAAACAGATTATGGATGCTGCAAAGACAACGAATGCAAAGACCATGGGTCCGGTACCATTACCAACCAAGAAGAGAATATATTGTGTTCTCAAATCTCCGCATGTGCATAAAGACGCCAGGTTCCATTTTGAAATTAGAACTCATCAGCGCCTTATTGACATTCTTTATCCTACTGCCCAAACAATAGACTCACTGATGCAGCTTGACCTTCCTGCTGGCGTCGATGTTGAGGTCAAGCTTTGAATGAGAGTACTAATTCCCTTCTTTACGTGGTAACTTTCAATTTCCCCTAGCCTAGGAAATGAGACTCAAAGCTGAATTCAGGCAAATATTCAGTCGGATATAATTTTCTGTATAATAGTTAAAACTGTCTCTGTTATTTTACTTTCCATAGATGTTACTCTGCATTTGCAAGTAAGTTACTATTCTGTCTATTGGTTTATGGTCTACAATATTGTCTTTAATTGGGTTTTTGTGTCCCCCATTGGTAACAGCATTCAATTGTGACCTGTGTTTTCCTGTTGAAACTTTGGGTAATTCCTCTTTTCAACTCCCAAATTTCCTTCTGTTTAATTTATTTCACCTATTCCATGACCAGAATACGGGAGCAAGCCCTTAAGAACATCAGGACAAGGGTATTTTGAGGCATTATATCAGCTGTAATTCCTTAGTACAACCGAAACAGTATGAACGCTTCAAGTCATCTTCAAAGTAACCAAAAGAATTGTTAGGACCTTTCTTGCCTTTTCTGTTTTAACTTAGATATGCGTGTATAACTGTTTAAGGATGGTTTTGGATACATCTCACCACAAACAAATGCTTGGGGTCTGGGGTTGTCTAACAGGGTGACATATCCTAGTTGTGGATTTATCAACCATGTACTATTTTGTGCTTGTCATGAGTTGTCATTCTTGAGTTCTGAATATATGTGGTAACAATCACAATTCATCTTAAGACCAGATTGTATGGAGAGGGTGTCGGAAGTCCTTATTACAATTAAATTGTTACAAATGACCCGCCTTCGAGAATGACATTTATGGCAGCTCACTTTTTAAGTTCGGTGACTCCACGAAACTAGTCTTCAATTGATAGTAGCATTCTCGAAGTCAACCTGTTTAGTATTCCATTACAGAGTGTGATGCGGGACAATTTTATTAGAAATAGGATAGAACACATTTATTATTGTAGGATTTTCATTTCCTTTCGGGATTTTCGTTTTCTTTTCTTTTAGTAATATTGTTTTTGTTGTCTTAGGGATTTATTTTACCCGTATAAATAAGAATAATGTTACTTGTTAGAAGGAGTTACATATAATGATTTACATACAGATGAAGCGTAAAAAAAAGGGTGGAATTTTTTTTTTTTTTTTTTTATTTGGTTGAAGAAATTCTGATCCAATCATATTTTATCACATCATGTATATATAAATCATTATGTACACGTAACACAATCGAATAAGA
>CADEPD010021641.1:0-12623 GCA_902829195.1 Fraxinus dipetala | reverse complement strand
ATATTAGGGCCTGAAATAGTGGAACAAACCGTTCGGGCCATGGAAAAGATCCGAGCTAGTATTAAGACCGTCCAAGACAGACAAAAAAGTTATGTAGATAGAAGACGAAAAGACCTAGATTTTGCAGTTGGTGATCGCATATTTTTTAAAGTAACACCAATGAAAGGTATCATGCATTTCGGTAAGAAAGGGAAACTTCGACCAAGGTACATCGGACCCATCAAGATGCTCACGAGTTGGAAATATGGTATATCAACTAGCTTTGCCACTGGAACTTTCTGTAGTGCATGATGTCTTCCATGTATCTACACTCAAGAAATACGTCCCAGAACCGAGTCATGTAGTAAAGCATGAACCATTGAAGATCCAGCGAAATTTGAGCTACGAAGAAGTCCCGCTTTATGTTATAGCCCATAAGGTACAAAAACTTCGCAATAAGGAAATATCACCGATCAAGTTATTATGGCAACATCATTCGATCGAAAAAGTAACTTGGGAACGCGATGATGAAATGTGAGCCAAATATCCCCAACTATTTGACGAAGACAATTAAGGTAATTTTCGAGAACGAATTTTTTTTTAAAGATAGGTAGATTATAATAACCTAAAATTTCTCTACTTGTCATTAACCTAAGTATAGGGACCAAGTTGCTCAATAACCATAGTTTAAGAACCAATTTATATAGAGACTAAGGTTCAGGGAAAAATTTACACATAAGCTATAATTTAGGAATCATATTGTACGTCGGTGAAAGTTTAGGGGCCAAGTTTCATATCCATCCATAGTTGAGAGACAGCTACCATAATTAAAAGAATCAATTAAAGGAACTTTCATTTTTATCAATTATGGAAACTTTCCTTTTATTTAATTATACCTAAAGCCAAAAAGGTAATTAACATATATAATATACATGTATATCCTAATTACCATAATTAAAAGGATTAATTAAGGAAATTTTCCTTTTACCCCTCAAACACACACGAACATTCTTTTTCAGAAAACACAATTCTCCTATGTGCTAATACGATTATCAGATTCAAGGTAAGTAAGATATACTATTTCATTGTTTAAAGTTACAGAAGTCAATATTATGATTATGTTATGAAAATATGAAATTTAGTACCGCTACGCACGAAAGTAGAATCACGAAGTTCAATTCTTATAATTTCGTGTCTCATCAAGTATGTTCACGAATCTCATGAATTTTTTTTATATGTAATAATTAAACAGTGATTCGAGAAGGATGAAGATTGGACAAGCACGCAACAATGGTTAATAAAATATTTCAATAACGTTATGTTATGGATTTAATGATGTTTTGTTTTTTATAATTACATCATTTAGGTTTTGAAGTTTTTTTTTTTTTTTTTTAATATGTTGTTCTTAATGTTCTCTCTCTTTTGAAAACTTTTTTGTTTTTAATAAAGTGTTTTAAGTTCAAGAATCAAGTCGTTTCAATTACCACTTTCAAATACAAAATAATTGGTGCACAAAGTACAGGATCAAATGTCATAGTAATAAGGTCGACTGCTAGTCGACATGTTTCAAAAGATTAGAACTACCCGTATTCAAAATTTCTTTAAATACCCTAGACTTGCACAACAAAAGATTTGAATCTAGCCAAAATTTTATCCATTTATCTTTTCCGCACTCAAACATTCTAGTTTTGACTTAATCGTCGGAGAGAGGATAAATGACGAACCATCCTGGTACTACGGCTTTGCATTCTAATGAAGTCTTAGTGTATAGGTAACGTAGAGGTGAATCGGGAGCGATAGGCAACAAAAAATCTTTTGACAGGAAGAATTGTTAAAATTCGGAGGTCAATGGTTTTTCATTGAACACATTAAAAAGGATCTAGGCATGGATATTCCTTTTAAATTCAAAGGTTGAATTGGGAATATCCATTTGGTTAGCTGAAAATACCCTGCAATCACCTCTTCAACACAAAGAGAATATTCTAGCTTTAGAAGTTCAATTGGATTTGTCAAGGTATTCTGATGACAACAACGTTCCATCTAAATGTCATAATCTTCACTCGTTCAAACAAATAGCCCATCTATTTCTTGTCACAAGTACCTTCAACTTGACCCATAATTTTCTATTTTGATGTCATTTTCAACTCAAATCAATCATTAGATACAATTAAGGGTAATTTGTAAATTCACATCATTTGGTCTGAAAAGAATGTTGAAGAGAGAAAATCTTGAAATTTCTAAATCCATTCATATATACAAACATGGGATGAGAAAAGTTGGCATCTATGTTCACCAGAAACCCTCCTACACAAATTCTAATCATACTCAATTAGCATACTCTGGTACAATTATACAAACCATTCCAGTTTCGTTATACACGAAATCTAGTTAAAAGGATCCTCGAACCGAGCCATGAACAGACAAGTCTCCTTGATCATCTATTAGATCATCAATTCATTCACGTCCTTGTCGGATGATCCAGAAACCTTTACATAGTTCACACCATCTTCAATGGCACAAAACTGGCCTACTTACTCTGAAAGAAAATAAAGAGGAAAAATGGAAAAGAAAGGGTGAGATTGATACTAATTCTCTTCCAAGTTAAAGCAGGTTCCTTCATTGTCAGAAGACAAAGGAAGAAGAGTGCTCCCTGTTCTCATTTTCTTCGCGTCTTGGCTCCAACAAATTAAAATTCTCCGCACCATGTTACAGAATTCTCTGCAAGAAAATTACCATACCAAACCAAAAATTTGAACAAACAAAATTTGAATAGTCACTATACTCCAGATGACAAAGAAATAGTAGACTTACGGCCATGGATCATCACCCATGAGCATCATATCCCCTTCGTTATCTGTAAAAACAATTTCCCATTTGTTTCGAGGCCGGAGTTCCCCTTTTATTTCAAAGATCTCTTCAAGCTCACTTATAAGCTCGTCGTATCCCTTCAATGCAGTCAAGTCAACAGCACGACCCACTGCAACCCCTTGCATTTGAACCTTTTCAAGGGTTTACCCAGCCAAACAAATTTTTAAATCAAGAACTTTTTTCCAAGTGAGTAATGCCGAATCAGTAATGCATTAGAAGTGATTATACCTTGGTGCGACTTCTGGTGGAGGGACCGTGGCTACTTTGACCATCCTTTGTGGAACCTTGAAACTGCTCTTTCTTCAGGTATTTGGAATCCTTTGAAAGACCAGATTCATGTTTTGAATTGACCGAGGAAAGTGCACTTGGAACATATACATCACCAGTATCGGTTGATATGTCAATTGATTTTGGAGGAGAATCCTTATTACGGGCAGAGGGACTTGTCAAATTGATCCCAAACAATCGGCATGTTGCAACAGTGGCCTCCCTCTTCTCATTATTTGTATGTGACATTGGGGTATTGCTCAGTTTTCCAGAATCTAGAGCTGAATTGTTTGAAAACATAGGCCATACTGAGGCACTTTTACTCTCTTTGGTTTCTTCAGAAAACATATTTAGAGAGGATTTTGAAAGACTAAGCCAACCAGGAACTGGAATTTCAGCAGGCGATCGAAGCCTTTTATGCTTCACTCCCATTGGATGAACCAACGCAGGGGACGTGGGTACTGACACCACAAAGGGTTCTATTTCCCATGGAGAAACCCTTTCAGGTCTTGGAATAGATGCAGGTTCATCCCATCGAACCTGTGAATATGAGGAGAAAAGAGAGTAAAATTTAAAACTTCTGTCTTCCAATAATGCTAATTTGGAAGTAAGAAGATCAGCATATAAACTAACCTTCAATGATCGCCAGTCCGAATCTTCCCAGTTGAGAGAAATATCTTCCACCCCAACTATTGTACCAGAAAACCTGATCGATTGGAGAAGCAAAATTGAAAAACTATTAGCAACTCGACCTACAAACTTCTAATATAACCAGGTTGCATATATATAATTTAACAACCTTCTCTCGGGAGAATCTTCTCCCTCAAATCTCATTTTGAATCTCATGCCAACTTTGAAACCATGATTTACAGCTTCTTGATATTTGTTGAGGCCTATGATGAACTGACTTGTTCTAAAACATTTTACCACAGAAGACACGTGTAAGAAGATGAATACACAAACAGCATTTTAAGTGAAAAAATGAGAATAATTACCGGACCTTGGCTTGTAATAAACAACAAATATTGTCTGTGTTGCAACTGCATGAGATGCTGTTGCAAGCACTCCGAGATGCATGCTCTGACTCGAAATAACTGAAGACGGTATGGTGCACTGTTGACGAGCATGACGCCTAACTCCAACACGTAAGTCCCCATTCTCTCCCCTAGAAACAAAGTTTTACATATTTGGTGACACGAAGAAAAAAAGAGGAAAGTGAGATATTTTTCCAGAAACATATGCAGTAACAAATCATTGTAAGTGTGTATAATAAATAGATACCTCAAAAATACAAAAGAATCCCCAGCAACTAATCTCTTAGAAGTAACGAATGTACTCCATCCCGTTGTAAGCAAATGCCGTCGGGGTTGACCTGTTCATTTTTTGTCAGAGATATATGGATTCCAAGCAGAATTCAATATCATATACATACAGTCAGGATTATACACATATTTATTTGCTAGTATTTTTTATTTTAAAAAAGCTTACATAAAAAACAGGAGAATTAGAAGGGCCAAAACGAAATATGACCTCTAAATATATGCTTAAAGTGCCATTCAGTGCCATGTAAATCTTTGGCTACCAATTCTTGGGTTGGTGTCTGCTGGGTCATATCCTGATCCAAGAACAACCGTTAACCATAGCTTAGAAAAAGTTATTAACAATACAAACAACAAATATGCAAAGAGACATTTGGCAAAAGAAAACAGAAAAACCGTTTGGAAAAGGTGATGATTTACTACCAAGGGAGGAAGGCATTCGTTAGCATGTCTACGGAGAACAGAGAATCCACCATGTGTGCTGGTATCAGAGGCTGTCAAAACCTTGCAGAATGAGTGCACTGCAGGTCTAGATTGCTCGAGAGGACCCTTATCAGGACTTATATTCTCCGTTCGCTACAAATAGTTATATCCAATAATGACTTAATTTTTCTTATATAAAATCGATGTAAGAACAACAATTTTTCCAATCACTGGATGCAAATAGAGCAATACAAATACATAGGGAATAATTTAAGATCTTACTCCTTCTGGCATCAAAGTTATTTGTGTATAAACTTCATCAGTGTCTTGCTCAGCCTGAAACAGACAAAAATTCAAAAATGAGCAACTATATTCTCCACTTATATTCCTAGCATATAATTTTGTTTATATTAATCTTTATATTACAGAAAATAGAATTATTATTCACTTCTTGCAGAAACAAACCAAGAACAACATTTCACAAAATAAAAAAAATAAAAAAAATGTGAAGTCCATACCAGTAGCTGAACATTAAAAACACGACATAGGATCTTTGAAGGCAACCTGAACATTGTTATCCTCTGATTCAGTTCCTGATTTGTAGATGCCTCCAACTAACCAAACCCAAAAACCAGAATTTTATTAAGGGAAATATCCCACGTCAATTAAAGATGAAACAATTACCCAACATATAATCTTAACAAGATTAGTGTTCTAAGATAGAACCCGAGTCTTAATAAATTTTCACTCCATAAGAGCAAAAAAAATTGAAAATGAAAATATTACATACTTGTTCCATGTGACCTTGAGGAAAATAATAAACTTTCTCTCCATTTTTTGGAACATCCACCAATGGACCTGCACATGCCTTCCATAGCTCCTTGTACAAAACATCCTCAGCACCGCATCCTGAAATTTTCAAGAAAAAAGGCATTATTGTGCGAAAATCCTTTTTTTCTTTTTTTTTTTCCTTTTTTTGAAAAAACACAAAAATAATCTAAGGTTCGTTGTACAGATTTGACCTTCAGCTGAAACGTTGATTTGCTGCTGAGAAAGCGAGCCTCTATTTGCCATCACTAAGCAATCTCTTTGATAAAAATATGTTCTTTAAAATCTCAGGTAAAGTTTAACTATGAAATGAAGGTAATAATAGTAAATTCATATACAAAATAAACCGTTGAAACGGTTGGATAGAACGTGCGACTGTTACAGTGGCGCCGTGAAACGGATTTTTCTTGAGCAGACGCGAAACGGCGGTACCGAAGCCTTGATTTACACACAATCTCTCCCTCTCTCTCCCACACACGGTTTTCAGTTTATCTCTACTATAAAAATATTTTATGTATCATAGGAGTGGTTATTTGGAACATGGTTAGGTTGTCTCCTTTTTGTGTGCAGTGATGCAAACCTGAGTTAGCTTCTTAACTAGAGATGGCAGTTACAGTGACGACATTCTGGGAGGAAAAGTGGGGTCCAATTTTATTATCGGTCGCATGATACTGATGCAACAAGCACGGTTGGGGACTTGTTGTTGATTTATTCTTTTTTTTTTTTTTTCTGCGGGGTTAGTTGATTAAAAAAATAATAATAATATTTTTTTTTCCTGAAATATTATTAGGTGATGGGGCCTTTTCCTATTAACCAACCTTTATCCCAAATAAAAGATATGTGAAAGATATATTTTGAAGTAAATTGATATTGTTGTGTTATTATGTTTTAGTCCACGTTTTATTCACACACTTCCCAAAATTTATTTTTTCAATACTTATAATCAACTATACATTTTTTAATAAAATAATATTACACGCAAATCTAAAAAAATTTCTTATGTTTTAAACTCATATTTTCCATCATATCACATCATAAAATACATTTTCTTCTCAATAATGTATATCAAACACCCTCTTAATATAATTTTATTATATAGGTCACGTTTTTACTAAATTGCATGCTTGACTCCTTAACTGATTGCAAGAGTGTACACTAAATTTCGAAAAATGTTAAATACCGATTGTAGTGATTCTAAGTTCCTATTTGAGTCCTATTATTTCAAAACTCATTTTGTTCCAAACTTATTTTCAACCATGCATTTTCCTAATATAATAATTTACACGTAAATCCTCCTAAAAATCTATTTTTTAACCACATATTTTTCAAATAAAATTATCGTTACAAAATCTATTTTTTCAACATAATAAGACTAGCAAAGTCTAAAAACAATAGGTTTTTTATTATCCTTTTTGAATTACGGTGCAATATAATTATGTTGTGATATACATTAATCCTCCAATGGACTAAGTTCTTATTGAGCATTAAAAAGATTGACACATAATCAATGCTTAATCGGCTGTGGCTCGTGGGACTTTAAGACACAAATTTAGACATAACAATTAACTATGGTTAATCAAAATTTAAGCATCTCACCGACTAAGTATGAAAATACTACATAAACAGACATACGTGACAAATAAAAGTTAACAAATACATACAATACATAGTATTCACATTATATTATATGTATAATTCAAATGGTTTGTTTGACCCGAGCTTTGAAAGATATCTCTAATCGAAATTTAAGCATCTCACCAACTACGTATAAAAATACTATATAAACAGACATACGTGGCAAATAAAAAGTAACAAATACATACAATACATAGTATTCACATTATATTATATGCACAGTTCAAATTGTTTGTTCGACTCGAGCTTTAAAATTTATCTCCTGGTTAATTTCAAATGATCTAAAAACATATTATTTTGCAGATCAATCCTTGAAGCAGTTAAAATTCTAAGATTCTCGTATATTTGTCACGTCAACAATTATTACTGTTTAAAAATGCACAAAAAATAAATAAAATTTTTGCTACTTATTGTTGGACAAAAGGAAGAAAATTTTGACTGAGCTCCCAAAGAGAAATGATATGTTTGCGGTGTCCCATTGGTTGTCTGCTCCGCACTGCAGCAGGGAAACAGGGTTGGCCCCACTAAACCCAACATAGAATTTTATCTTTTTCAAATTAAGATTTTTGATATTTTCTCATATTTGACCTGCAGATTTTGCCTAAATTACCAAATCAGCCACTAAAGTTATTCCGGTCCCCACACGTACGTGTCTGAACCAAATTCAGTGGTCCTAACATAGTACAAGTTATCAGATATATCCACGTGGACCACATTAGATATCTTTATGATGAGTAAATAAGTTATAATTAAGTTAATTGTTTGGGATAATTAAAAGGTTGTTAAAAAGTTGAAATTAAAGTTAACAATTTATTTAACAACATATTTTATGAAATACCTAATTTTATTCACTTTTTAATCACATATTTAATCAATTTTTATCGAAAGTTTTGTCTAAGTGTGTACTAAAGCGAATTGGATTTGGCTCTTAATATTTTTCAGAAAAAAAAAAAAAAAACATGGTCAACTCTTATTAACCCCTTGTTTGGTGAAAATTAAAATTAGATATTAAGTAAATTTTGATGAAAGCTGTTGAAATGTGTGATTGAAAAGTTCTACACCCTATGAAATATGCAATTGAAATCAATTATTAGTTTTTACTTAGATTAAAATCTAAATTTTAATTTTCACAAAACATGAGCAAAATATAATATAAATTATTAAGTTACATAAATTTGGACCGCTTCTTTTATAATCTCTTAACATGATCAATATTTTAAAATGAAATCTCAAGTCTTATTATAGTATCAGTAAGAAATCCATGTCAAAATCAAATTGAGCTGTTGAATTTCATTATTGGCGAGCTCAAACGAGCCACCATTTTGCCGATCGAAGTATGTCAAAGGTATTATTCTATATGTTCGTCCTCTTAATATGAAATTTTAGGTCTTAATATGGTATAAAAACATACTCTCTCCGTCCAACATTGATAGATTTGTACATAAATTAAGAAAATGTAATTAATATAGTTGAAAACATAAATTTTTCTTACATTATATCGTTACATTAAATAATATTTTAAATATGAGTAGTTTATACTTGTTGATAACAAAGCAAATTAAATATTGATATATTAAAAAAAATTAACTATACTGTCAACAAGAAAATTGATCTATAATTTGGGACATAATTTGAAAAAAAAAAAAAAGTCCTATCCTTATGGAACTAATGGAACAATAAATTCAAACTAACAATTAATTTGTCCAAAACTTAATAATGAGTATTATGATTCCATGATTAATGGGCTCATTCACTAAATTCCATAATGATTGTTGGAAAATATTTTTTTTTTTATAACTTCTTTATAAATCTTCCCACAAGTTACATTTATCTAATTATCTACATTTACTTTTGATTGATGGAAGAAAAAAAAAAACGTCAAAGACAATTGACACTAAATCCGAAACTCACTAAATCATAACGAAATTGTGATCATCATCAATTTAGATTGATGATCACAACAACAAAATAATTTATTTATTTATTTTTAGTAGGGACATGGGCGAAGTTTCTTAACTTTTTCATTACTATAATAATTGGCTTTTAATGTTGAGGATTAGTGTCCTAGATTATGAGTTAAACCTTTTTTACTTTGTTTTAGTTTATAATAGAAAGGACAAACCAATTAGATGGAGTTTATGTGAATGCCTGCTGTCCCAATGCATAATTAGGCAAACATCTGAATTTATTAGTCTAATCTTTATCATTAAACACCGCTTTGTTCATTAAAAAATATGATTATAGAGTGACTTTTGCTTTCCTGAGGAGTCCACACTGTTGACCTAATTAATTAATATTGTATAATTATCTTCTCGATTGATATTGTCCTTCCCACGTATAAAGTACTAAAACACCAATGTAGTTGGCATTATAGGACTAGTCCAATTAAATGGATCAATATTCTTTTCATTTAATTTAATTTAATTTATGGACCAATCATATAACATCAACTGCACTAGTATTTTAATACCAATGGTTAAAATTATTCAAGTATTAATATATTAACCAACATACATGGTATTGGACCACTTCTCTTAATAATATTGTCCTTTTAAAATAAAATATAGGTCCTAATATGGTATCAGATTTCATTATATTTGAACAAATAATTCGATGCATCTAAAACTTAAACAATCATCGTGATTGCATGTTTGATTGCCACCATTTTGAAAACATGTTAAGGTTAGAATCTCACATCGATTAAGTATAGAAATATCAATCATCATATAAAGATTTGATATACTCTTTTTAACGACGTTGACCTTATAAGATAAACCATCAATTGAATATGTGATCTAGATTTCGACGTTGGATCCTTTTTTGATTGAAAAAGGAACTAAAGAGTGATCAAATTCCAAGAAAGAAATTATGGACCCTAAACTCAGCATTGAGAACTATTTACATAATTCTTGTCAGGATTCTAACAAATGGTATCAAAAACTAGTTCGTTGTTCTTCACAAGTTTTGATTTCCTTTTGGGATGACAACCTTGAAGTATGATATTCAGCTTTTAGATCGCAATATAAGATTCTCGTTGTGAAAGATAAATATTTAAGCAGTGCTCGCTCAAATGGATCCGGACGACACTTTGTTGGGATTTGATAAGATGTCCTCAAATTAGTCATTCGAGAAGAAACAACGTAAGGATCAAAGGCCATTTCTCAAATTCGTCTAAATCTTTCAAATTACATTCTTCAAAAGTTTTGAAGGAAAAAACCTTAACTGCGTTATGGTTGAAGTTGGAATAATCGTGCATGACCAAGAGTCTAACTAGTGAATTGCACCTGAAGCAACGTGTATTCTCACCGTATGGCAAAAGGTAAATCTCTAAAAAATCACCTTACTGTTTTTAAAGAAATTGTTGCTGATTCGAAAATCTTGGAAATTAAGTACGATGAAAAAGATTAGAGTTAATTTTGTTGTTTCCGTTGCTCGCTTCATACATGTTATTTAGAGATATGATATTATATAGTCGTGATACTCTCACTGTTGAGGAAGTTTATGATACTTTATTTTCAAATGAGAAGATGAAGCATCTCATTGGATCTGAGACTCATTGAGAAGGTCTTGTTGTTCACGGTGATTATGAGAGGGGCAGTTCGAAATCTAACCGAAATAATAAAGTTTGTAACTATTGCAAGAAGAAATGATACATAAAGAATGATTGCTACAAATTTCAGAATAGAGAAAAATTGGCAGCAATTAAGAAGGGAAAGTAATCTGAAATTTCAGATGAAGTCGATATTACAGAAAATTGATACGGTGGTGGAGAGGTTTTGATTATTTATTACAGCGACTCCAAACCTTACGAGAATTAGATTCTTGATACAGCTTATTCTTTTCATATGTGTCCCAATCGAAATCTGTTTTCAACTTATGAAGAAGTTTCCAAAGATGTGGTGACATGTAATAATACACTATTTCGGATAGCTGGTATTGGAAGAGTCAGAATCAAAATGCTTGATGGGATAGTTAAGACACTTGATAATGTGAGGCATATCTCAAATTTGAAGAAAATTTTGATCTCCTCAAGTACTTTTGATACAAAAGGGTACAAGCACACTGTTGAAGGTAGAGTCCTAAATGTTAGCAAAGGTGTTCGAGTTGTGTTGTAGGGACAGAAATGGTCCCAGTTGTACATTTTGTAGGGTCCAACAGAATCATTGGAGAACAATTAGCAGAAATTTAGTAGTTCAGTGGATATTCAGTTTGGAACAATACCGCTGGAGTTTAGTTTGGGGTCCATGTTAAAGAATACATCTTAGTCGAAGTCAAAAGTTGTGGGTAATACCGTTTTGCCACCATCACAAGTGAAGTCATCGCATTCAAATACTAGAGACAGACCCACGAGAGATGTTAGGACTCCATAAAAGTATGGGAAAGTTGATTTAGTGGTGTATGCATTGAATGTGATTGAAGGTATTGAGTCTAGTAAAGAACCTTCAATTGGAGCATTTTATTGTCTTGATTCTATTACATGATGTGACTCTACCTTGTTTACTAATTATTGTTGAATTATTTGTAATTGTGTTGCTCGTGGTAATAATTTGAGTAATTTTGGTACCCGAGGTAATTCTATCAAGCACTTCTTGGATTCAATTGATTGAATTTGACCTAGTTGGACTATGTGGAAGAGGAGGAGAAATTTTTGGTTGGAAAGTTTTGATGAAGAGCCATTAGTTTATTCCTTGCAGTTGAATTTGTTTCCAATTGGAGAAATTTCGAAACTTTATTCGTTGTCAGGAAATTTGTGTCAAGGTGGTGATTTATTGAATATGTGATCCAAATTCCTATGTTAGATCGTATTTTGGTTGAAAATAAATTAAAGAGGGATAAAAGTAAATAATTGGAGTTTGGAGCAGCAATTTGGGCATCGTGCCAAGAAATGAAAATTTGAACCCCAAAACTCAGAGCCTGAGTGCCATTGAAAGCATCAGTCCACCGCTTGCTTTGACCTCACTTTCCACTAGAGCGCCATGCGGAGCTCATCGTCGCTCAAACGATAGAGTTATTCGGGAAAATATTTCTTTATTTCTTTTTGGCTATTTTTTATCCTCTTTCTACACATATTATACTTTTTTGGATCCTATATATAGTCCACAAATTGTAGACTTTCATATGATTTCGAGAGAGTTAAAATTGTATTAGATATACAATATTCTTTATATTTTCCCTTCATTATTAATAAAATATTCGTTCCTCTGCTATATTATTTGTTCCTTTTGTATTGTGATTACTATTTCATATTGTGACATATAATCTCGTCTACTATTCCTAACAAGTGATATCAAAGCATACATAATT
>CADEPD010021612.1:0-10067 GCA_902829195.1 Fraxinus dipetala | reverse complement strand
AAATTGCAGACAAAATGATGAACGCATGAACGCCCATCCCCAAACTTATTTGGAACATTGTCCTCCATGTTTAGATAACCACAAATAGCAAAACTGAAAAGCACGTAAAGAACATGACAAATGTACAACAAGGTAAAGAAAATGGAGTTCAAAGTACTCCCTTGATCAGTATGAAGGTAGGGGGATGGAAACCGGTAGCATAGACTACCTGCAAAAAAAATTTATTTTTTATTTTTCTTATATCATAAATTCCAAGATGACATATTTGTGAAACAAACAAAAGAAAAATTCTAAAACTAATACATAAAAAGGTAAAGTGAAGAACGTACCTGGAGGACATCAAAGGTGGTAAATAGGGTCTACAAGGAGAATTTCTTCTACCGCAGGCACCTGTTGCCCATATGCTATTTTCAAATATTGTCCATTCACTTTGAACACCTGAACATCCTAAGGATCTTCAATTTTGACCGTCCCATTTTCAAGAACACGTTGTACCATAAATGGGCCAATCCACCTAGATCGGAGTTTACCTAGGTGCTTGTGGAGTCTAGAATCGTACAAGTACACTTTTTGATTTTGTTCAAAAGTTTTCCTCAAAATATGTTTATCAGGAAAAGCTTTCATTTTTGCCTTGTAGATTCTAGAACTCTCATAAGTGTCATTCTTCTAACTCATCCAATTGAAATTTTTTAATCTTACCGTCCTCGTCCAGATCAAAATTAAAATGTTTAATTGCCCAATAGGCTCGGTGTTCAATCTCAACAGGTAAATTGCAAGACTTTCCAAAAATGAGACGATATGGTGACATGCCTAGGAAAGTCTTAAAAGCCGTGTGGTAAGCCCAAAATGCATCATTCAGTCTTAAAGATCAATCTTTACGATTAGGGTTCACCGTTTTCTCCAATATTTGTTTAATTTCCATATTAGCCAATTCTACCTGTCCACTAGTTTGGGGATGATAAGCAGTAGAAATTTTATGAATGATCCCATGATTTTTTATGAGTGCTTCAAATGAACGGTTACAAAAGTATGTGTCTCTATCACTAATATAACACGTGGTGTGCCAAATCGAGATAAAACATTTTCTTTCAGAAACTTAACAATCATTTTATTGTCATTAGCCCTACAAGCAGAAGCTTCTATCCTTTTAGACACGTAATATACTGCTACAATGATGTATAAATAACCAAAAGAGGGTGGAAATGTCTCATAAAATGAATTCCCCAAGAGTCATATATTTCAATTACCAAAATAGGATTTAGGGGCATCATGTTACGTCGGGACACAATACTTAATTTTTGGCATCTTTCACAAGATCTATAGTATTCATTAGTGTCATTAATTAAGGTAGGCCAGTAGAAATCACGTTGTAAAATTTTTACAACAGTCTTCTTTATAGAAAAGTGGTGTCCACATGCTTGGGTATGACAAAAACTTAGCACACTAGGTATCTCCTCATTCAGAACACAGTGCCTTAAAATTTGGCCGGAGCAGTATTTAAATATTAAATAACGGGGTTCGACCCAAACTACACCTAGAAGGGGGTGAATAGGTGGTTAGCGAAATTAAAACTTAATAATTAATCATCAACAAGTCACTATTAATTATCTCTAGATGGTTAATCAAATAATCCAATTTTTTCTATGTTAAAATACCGCAGTTGTATGAAAGCAATTAACAAACACAAAGAATGATCACAGAGAAACCCCAACTGGGTAAAAACTCTGGGCACTTTGCCAGTTAGAAATTCACTATAAACGAATTTTGAACTTACAGTCAGCCAGATATGACTACCACTAGTCTTTCTGACCTCCTAATTACAATTCTAGTAGCTCTCCTGGATTGCGTGCTTCTACACAAACTTCCAACTACAGTTTTCAAAGCCCTCATGATTGCGCGCTCCTACAGCAACTCTCGACTTTATGAATTCATCTATCGCCTGTGGATCAATGAAGAACTCTGTGTTCTCCAACAACTAGAACTCCAGTCACCTTCCCTATCTTCAGAACTCTGATAAATATATAGGAAGTAACAATTTGGTATTTAGATTAAGCGGTTTTGATAATTTCAATGCCAAGAACAAATCACACTTTGAAGGTTGAAAGCTTATAGATGAATTGGAACTAGGGGATAATAAAAAATATGAGTTTTCTTCAATGATCAACCTTCTGAAAACCATATAGAGGTGTTTGGTATTTATAGTTTAGGTTTTGGGGTTGAATGGGCCGAACAAAAAGCCTTAAAAATGCGAATTAAAATTTTTCGGGAAACCCTGTCGCTCGAGTGAAAGTTGGGTGATAGGCGAGCGATGGTGTGTCACTCGAGCGAAGTCCTGGTAATAGGTTAGTAACAACGTTATTGTTCCTGTCGCTCGAGCGAAGTACTGGCGACAGGCTAGCGATAATGTTACTGTTTCTGCCGCTCGAGCTAAGTCTTGGGGACAGTCTATCAAAATTGTGGCGCCGTTTTTCCTTCTTTTTCCATTCTCAAACCCTAGATCTAATACAACTCAATATCTACTATTTGCAACTTACTCCTTGAATTTTACAACATATTAAATTTAGTCCCTTTTGTTCACAAACTTGCCAATTATATCAAAAACCTAACAAGCTCCCCCTTTAGCATTCTGTGACAAAACTACAATCTAAAGTCAAGGTAGTAGTGAAAAAAAATTACAGACTCAATGACTGACACAACCAACACTAACTGTATTGATTGAATTTTGCTTTTCCTTTATAAAGACCTATTTCCTGAAATAGACAACTCAAATACCTAGTGTAAGACATATATGAAACAGTAATAAGTATAAAAGCGATTGGAGCAGTTAATCCAGAATTTATAACTCAGAACACATCATTTCAATTTCATACCATAAGCTAAATTAATATGTAATATCAATGCGGCAACATACCAAAACGAAACATTGATATTGCAAAACATCAAAACTTAATCTAGTTATATTGAAATTATCATTTAATCAAAAGTTTTAGATACATCATGTTAAGTAAAAAAATCATATACATCCAAAAATATCTATTACATCATCTAATATACTACTCTACCTTTTGTCACAAAATGATAAGAGATAACCTAGTAACTACGCAACATCATCAGCTCCATCTACATCATCAACATCAGTACCCTCATCAGAAGCTGCATCGTTATCCCCATGTCTCCTAATCCAATGCAAGCTCCATTGCAAATAGCCAATAGCCCCACAAAGTGTAGAAAACTCAGCTACGTGACGATCCGCAATAGCTCTCAACTGAGTGATCTCAAACATTATCTGAGTCTACTGCTATATAAGCATAGTCATCATGTCCCATCAGGGCAACCATGGATCGACGAGGATAGATGGAATATCAACAGGTGGAGAAACAGACTCAGCAGGAACAGAAGTAGAAGAAGATGGAATATCAGTGGGTGGAGGAGCAAAAGAAGTAGTAGGAAAATTCGAGGGATCAAAAGAGATAAGGTCATCTAGGATCAACTAGCACATTCGGGTCAACTGGTTGAGCCGGCTCAGAAGAAGCAAGTGGCCTACTTTGAGAAATAGTGGTATGGCCAATCGGTAAACCCACCTCGAAACTCTCTCAAGAAAACTCACTCCTAAGGCTGTCACTAACCGATATATCAAACAAGCATAAGACAGCCCCATCCTCGTCCCCATGACTCTAAAAGCACGTAGAATCTATTAGCAAATGAACGAGAGTAAATCAATGGAATCGCCATGTAACAAAGCGTAAAGAAAATGAGCATTCTCCATAGGTAATGAAGAAGTGTGTGACATTGGCAACAGATTCGTGCACACAATACGCAACAGAATCTACCGATCAGTGGGCAAAGATCCAGTGTGTACCGTACCTGGACCACCCTCCAATGGTGTGTTAAACACTGTAGAATGGACAAAAGATTCTACTGGAAGTGTGTCAATGAAAAGATATGGAAACAAGGGGTGAATGACTCTAGGAATATGCACTAGACTTGATATGATATCGGGTGTAATCTTAACCGTCCTATCCCGAAGAAAACTAAAGGTCGATCTGCTAATGTCATGAAAGTTAGCGTAAAATTCCTGAACAAAAAGGCTAGGAGGAGGTGTCAACTCTACCAACAATGGCTCACAACCTCGGGATGTGAAACTAACAGCGAGGCCGAGTGACATGTCAGACATAATGACTTTGCGCCCAAATAAAATGGGCCTCAAGAAAAATTGCGACCCAAAAGTGTCTTGGACAATCGCAGGTACAAATATAATCCTATTGTAAAATGTGGAGGTACCAGGTGTCAGAGCAGCAATACGAGCCCTCTTAGGCTGCAACTGAAATGTGTAAAACCAACACATCAATACCTTGAGTGAACAAAACAAAAAAAAAACGTGATATACATGAAATGCATGAATGTACTCAAAATGAGGCAAATAGTACATATTCAACGAACCCTAGTATGGATATACATAAGGATATTGTGATGCCTAGACGTAGGTGACATGATGACATGATGTGTGTCGTGACGACATGTCCTGGTGAGGTGACGTCACCTCGCGATGTCAACACCAAGTGCAGTATAAACGACATCAACACAACTAAACTAACAACTCGAACATTCTCAAATGTGTGAATGAGATCAACTAAAAGACATGGAACATAAATAACATCAAAAAAATGTTATCGAAAACGTGGCGTGAGTGTGTAATCCAATGTGCCTGACCCTGGTATTATCCAAAAATCACCACAACCAACAACCACTACAACAACAAACCAATAACCAAATCCAACTGCCAACAACACTAAAGAACCAATAAACAAAAATACCTAAAAATGCCTAATACAGTCCAAATCAGGCAAAAACCAAGATAAATTCACCCAATGGATGAATTGCAAAAAGAATCTACACATAATTTGTCCAAATAGAAGGTGCAAATGATGAAATTGAAGCAAAAACATCAAAATCCCAAAAGGAATGCAAAAATATAGAAAAAAAAATGAGAGTTTCCGAAATTTACCTTTAAAATATGGGAAAATGGTTGAAACGTTGAAAAAATACCAAAAGTTGGATGCCAAACGTTCAATTACTGAGCAATTGCAAGAATTTGAAATGGGTGAGAAGAGATTTGAAGAAAAATGAGAGTGAAATGAGAAACTTTTAGAAAAGAATGCGAAAAAGAACGTTAAAATTCAAACAGGCAGGCTATCGCTCGAAGGAGAGGCGAGTGATAAGCAAGCAAGACAACCTCTACTTCTATCGCCCGAGCGTCACTACGCGATAAGCTGGCGACAAACTTTTGACAAAAATAGCACTGAATTTTTAAAAATTTCGAAAAATAGCACCTTTTTTGTTTCAATTAAGTTTCTAACATACAGATGAACTCAAAAATGTAGGTGTCCACAAGTAATACATTATCTGTAAAAATTTCCCACGTACTCAATCAAGTTCAAACGAAGTAAACTGTATAAATGACCCACGTGTGTTAAGTGCCACTATTTTTTCGTGAATATGACTACAATCCTTAAATTTGTGAGAAACGATATGCGATCATTACAGTTAAATAAATATTTTCCCTTACTAATGAAGGTCAAACCCATAAGATTAAAAGGACCTTGAAATGAGCTCAATTATGCGTACATTTTTCTTTTCTCCCCCTGAATTTGAGCATATATTTTTTATGTCATTTTTCTCAAATATTACATCTTATGTGTAGACCCTTGTCTATTAAGCAATTAAAATGACCCCTATAACGAGTGTTGGGCCGATGACTCCAAGTCAGTTGACCATAGGGCATCAGGTTATGAGAAACTCCTCGGGCTTAATAACTCGAGTCAAATAGGCTTCGAAAAAGAGTATAAGATGAACCAATTTATTGATTTATTTATTTTTATGATACGGGGATTATATGTGAGCTTAGGTCATCTAAATGAAGGTCAATTCAAGTTCAAGGTCACCTTACTAACAGATGAAAGTCATCCCAAATCTCACACATGCAGTCCAGACTCACTCACAAAATCACAATGTGTACTGTGCAGGTGGTACATGAAGAAACATATACTCAATACTCCACATTAAATCTAACCAAGTAATGGAAATAACATTATAGGTCAAATGAAGACATACTTGATTCCAAATATAGTATTTATAAGCATCAAAAAATGTCCAGTCGCCCAAAGACTAATTTTTTTTTTTTATTGAAAGCATGAATGCACTAAGAACATAAAAATGTCAAACACACAAAAAAACATGCATGAGTTTTCGTTAAAGAAAATAAATAAACAAATATTATGCATACATAAATCAATGTCACACAATGGGAAAATACGAGCATGCACCAATAATACCTAATCAATGAGGTATACAAACACCAATAGCCGTCCTAAGAGATTCAAATCTTAGACCATCTAATGGTTTGATAAATAGGTCAACTAATTGGTTCTCTGTGGAGATATGCTCAACGGTAACAACACGGGTCTCTACAAGCTCCCGAATTTAAAGATGTCGTTTATCAATATGTTTGACTTGAGAGTGTTGAACGGGATTTTTGAAAATATTAATGGAACTAGTGTTATCACAGAACACAGTCATAGTACCATGTTCAATTCCATAATCACTCAACATCTACTTTATCCAAAGCAGCTGAGTGCACCAACTTCCTGCAGCTATATATTCAGCCTCTACCGTGGACAATGAGATAGAATTTTATTTTTTACTCATCCAAGCAACAGATTAGCACCAACATAAAAACAATCTCCAGAAGTACTTTTCTATCATCGGCATTTCTAGCCCAATCGATATCGGAATAGTTAGCAAGATCAAGATTAGAGTCCCAAAAGTACAGGATCCCATAATCAACGATTCTATTTACATATCTAATGATACATCGCACGGTGCTCAGGTGGGATTCCTTGGGATTAGCCTGAAAGCGCACACAAACCCTACACTAAAGGCTATGTCAGTCTACTAGTAGTGAGATAAAGTAAACTACGTATCATACTCATGTATAGTATCTGATCAACACTCTTATCTATAGGATCATGACCTAACTTGATACTAGTACACATACGGGTTCTAGTGTATTTCTTGCTGTCTAGCCCAAAATGCTTGACAAGGTTTTTTGCATACTTTGATTGAGATATGAACAGCCTATCAACAGTTTGTTTTACTTGGAGACCTAGAAAGTAACTTAATTCTCCAACTATACTCATCTCAAATTCTTACTTCATGCATTCAACGAAATCATGAGCAAGAGAATCAATAAAAGATCTAAAAATGTTGTCATCGACATAAATCTGAGCAATAGTGATGGTTTCCTTAATATGTCTGCTGAATAAGGTTTTATCTGCACCACCTCTTGAAAAATCATGTTCCATGAGATATGCAGTAACTCTATTATGCTAAGCTCTAGGAGCTTGTTTAAGACCATATAAAGCTTTATTCAATTTATAGACATAGTGTGAAAACTTTGGATCAATAAATCTTTTCGGTTGTTCGACATAAGCCTCCTCTTGAAGTATTCCATTCAAGAAGGCACTCTTGATGTCTATTTGATATAATTTGAATCTTAAAGTGCAAGCAACAGCCAAAAGAATTCTAATGGATTCAATTCGAGCTACCAGGGCAAATGTTTAATCAAAATCAAGTCCTTCAACCTAAGTATATCCTTAGGGAACTAACCTAGCCTTATTTCTAGTTATGGCACCTTGATCTTCAGTTTTATTCTTAAATATCCACTTAGTACATATAACATTACAATCATCAGGCCTAGGAACTAAATGTCATACGTTGTTTCTCACAAACTGATTTAGCTCATCATGCATCGCATTTACCCAACATTCATCTTAAGGGCATTTTCATATTTCTTAGGCTCAATCTGAGACACATAACTAGCATATGTCAGGTTGTTCAAAACCCTCTTATGAAGTCTCATCCCTTCATCTAAATCTCCTATAATATTTACTTTAGGATGGTTAGTCTTAACTCTGGACGAAGGTTCCTTAGGAGGTTTAGTTTTATCATCAGGTGAGGACTCTCTATTAGGTGTATCTAAATCATTAGAAGTGTGTGAGAGATTGGAACTTGAAGTTTCTTTAGGTTCAGTTACCATGACAGGATCAACACTCAAGTGTTCCAACTCTACCCAATCTCCTCTAATTTTCCCCTTACTACAGGTATCATCTACCACTACATTGATGGACTCCATCACAACCCGTGTACGATAATTGTATACTCGATAAGCTTTACTATTTCTAGAGTATCCTAGAAAAATTCTCTCATCACTTTTGGAATTAAACTTGCCCAAATTTTCTCCATCTCTCAGAATATAGCACTTGCTACCAAATACACGAAAGTACTTAACAGTAGGCCGTTTACTTTTCTAGATCTCATATGGTGTCTATCAATTTTAGGTCTAAGATAAACCATGTTTACTATGTGACATACAGTGTTGATGGCTTCACCTCAGAAATGCATAGCTAGTCCCTTACCATGAAGCATGACTTTAGACATTTCTTGAAGCACATTATTTTTCCTCTCAACTACCCCATTTTGTTGTGAAGTGATCGTCACGGAAAACTCATGCTGGATTCCCTCCTCTTGGCAGAAGTTCTCAAGATTAGAGTTTTCAAACTCTTTTCCATCACCACTATGAATTCTCGATATGGTAAAGTCTTTCTCATTTCTAAGTCTTTTGCATAATGATATGACAAGACTAAACACCTCTGATTTTTCTCTCAACAACTCAATCCAAGTGTATCGAGAGAAATTGTCAACCACAACCAAGATATAGCGTTTACTACCAAGACTCTCAGTCTTAGATGGTCTCATTAAGTCTATATGAAGAAATTTAAGCGGCTTGCCTGTCAAGATTTAGAAGTTTGTTTATGAGTTACCTAAGTTGTTTACCATGTTGACACGGGCCACATAGAGTGTTATCAATATTTTCAAGTTTAGGTAAACCATTAACAAGTTCCTTCTTAGCGAGGTTAGACAAACTCTTATAGTTCATATGACTAAGGCGTTGACGTGACAGTTCAGTTACATCAATCTTGGCACTACTGCGCCTGCAGTTGGAATTAGGAAGAACTCCATAATAATTGTCTGAAGTTCTTACACCTTCGAAGACAACGTTACCAGTAGAATCATACACAGTACGCCTTTTCTGGACAAAACTAACCTCAAAATCAGCATCGCATATTTGACTATGCTTAACAAGTTGGACTTTAACCCTTTTATATAAAGCACATCTGAGATAGCAGGTAATCCAGATATATTAACAATACCTTTACCTAGGATAGGTGCAGTAGCCCCATCTCCAAAAGTAACCATACCATCTTTCTAGTCATCGAGAGAAGAGAACAACGCTTTATTACCACACATAGGTGACTAACCTGAATGGCGAGGAAGTTAACTTTGCTCGAGATATCCTGACCTTTACTTCTAGTTGTGAGTTTATGACACTTAGGTCTTGTGTGTCCCAGCGCATCACAATTGTGGCAGGTGGGAATAAATCTAAGTTCAAACCAATGCGGAGGTTGTCGTTGATTTATAGGATGATTAATCCTAATTTGTCTAGTAGGTCTCGATCCTACGACATTCTTGCCATTGGGTTCAAGATTAACAGTATTCTGAGTTTGTAGGTGGCAGGGACAAATGTGGTCTTGGATGTACTAGCAGTAGTATTACCATTTTGAACGTAACCCAGAACATGCCTATTTTCAACATGCTTGTTCATCCTTAACAGATTATCGAGTTTCTGCGTAACACTCATTAATGAACGAAGTTGTGTGTTAGATTTTTCAAGATCACTTGTTAAGTATTTAACTTTGGCTTCTAGGTTCTCGTTAACAAGTTTCAACTCACTCAGATTTTCGGTAGAGTCCTGAAGGTCACATATGAGTTTTTTTTTCTCTCTCTCTCTCTCTCTCTCTTTCAAGTTCATTAACTTTTTTCAGTACAACTTTATTAGCCTTTTTGATTTTAAGACTCTCCTCAAATAATTCTCGATAAGACTCATGAATATTAGTCTCATCCTCAGAATATTCCTCAGACTTTTTATTCTGTTCATCATTCTCCACCAT
>CADEPD010021582.1:0-10607 GCA_902829195.1 Fraxinus dipetala | reverse complement strand
TTTAGGTCTTTACTATATTTGTATTAGACATGATGTTTAAAATAACTTAGGCCCTGTTCTCTTTGTCGTTTTCAAGCCGTTTTCTGTTTTCGATTTTCCAAAACAGTGAAAACGCGTTCTCTTTCCTATTTTTGAAAACGCGTTTTTGAAAACAAGTTTAAAATTTACAAAGAAAACTCAAAACGACAAATTTATCGTTTTATGTGTTTTCAGTTATAAATTGGCCAAAATTTTCAAAACACGTTTTCGTTGTTTTAAATTACTATCACCCCAACCACCACCATTGCCGCCTGCAAAACACCACCAACTGCCGTCGCCACCCCAACATCACCCCAATCGCCACCATCGCCGGAACCACCACCACAGCAACACTATCACCCTACCAACACTATCGTCGCCAGAACCACCACCATAGCCACCTCAAAAATCGCTACCACACAATACACCACCACCACACAACCGTCAGATCACCAACCACAGCCACCACCACAAAAACCGCTACCACACGATGCCACCACCACCATCATCACCAACCACAGCCACCACCACCACCACAAATTTTCAGTTTTCAACCTTAAGTTCACCCATAAAATCAGCAAGCTATGGTTGAAATTGGGCTTGACCCATGGTTGGGTTAGGTGCACCGAGGGAGATGAAGGTGACCCGTGTGGTCCGCGACCATGGGTTGAATGGACGTTACCGGAATCACAAATTTTTTTGGACTGCGCGAAACGGGATTGCGACCCTCATTTCGATTAATTGTTGTTTGGACGAAATTGAGGGATGTTTCTGAGTCGTCTGAAGGTGGGAAGTTGACCGGTGGTGGTCCGCGATAAACACGATGGCTGGATGATGGGGTTCCTGTAGGTTACAAAGAGGAGGGAAAAAGAGAGAAGAAGAGAGACGAGTGAGAAAATTCAGGGGGAAAAGTAAATGCATTCTGGGATTTTTTAGTTTTCAAAACAATTTTTAAAAATGGAAAAAGAATACGTTTTCAATAATCACAAAATGGACATTCAAAACACAAAATCCAAAATGAATTCAAAACTAAAAACACAAAACTGAAATATGAAGAGAACAACCCCTTAGTATTTGAAAACCTAGCTTAGCATTGCAAAATTACGAGAGTTTCATAATTAATTGGAAAAAAAACACCCAAATTATGGATAAATTGAGAAGAAGAAGATCGAACTTGAAATCACAAATTTCTTCAATGGTTTCTTAATGAGAATCTCCAATTACTCTATATCTTCCTTACCCAAAAGTCAAGATTAAATCTTCAAAGAATTGAAATCTGGCAATTGCCTCTTAATTCTCTCAAAATATTTTTGAATTGGGATCTCTTTTCTTGTAATAATAGAAGAAATATAGCCCATGTTTGATCCCCATTTTTTGGGTAAAATATATTAAAGAATAGTTATTTTTTTGGAGAACATGTGATTAAAAAGTAATTTTTTGAAATACGTGTATAATTATTTTTATGAGAGAATGTATGTATGGAAATAAGTTTTGAAAAAGTATATTTTTGAAAAAATGGGCTCAAATATGGGCATAATGTATGAAGGTGTCCCATAATATATAATTATGTCTGCATATATAGGGCTCTAAAATAGGTTAAAAATTGCATCCAAAATTCTTTCTAAGAAGAGTTCTAATCAAATTCGAAAATTGTAACCAAAAGCCCAAGATTTAGCTTGGGCGATCACCCAGGCTTAATGGTTAGCCTCTACTTTTGTGTTTGGATGGCTAGGAGGTCGCCCAATCCCAAATGTTGGGCGATAGCCCAGTGTCACATGTCCAAAAACTTATTCTTTTAACTCATTTTTCAAGGTGTGATTTAAGGTTGAATTTTCATACTAATTCTTAGTTTGGATAGATTTCACTAATTGTAACTCAATACCTCAACAAATAATGATCCTCCAAATTTTTGATTGATCCAATCTTTAAGACTCAACTAGGTTAATTATTCCTTGTCATAAGTCTAATTCTTTCAAATAAGTGTTTGGTGTTTGATCAATGGATATAGTGCGTCTTTTGTTTCATACATCTGCTTTTTCAGATTTGTTGTGCGTATTTTGTTTCATGCACTAGTTTATCACCCCTTTTGAGTTTTCTTCTTCTACTTTTGAATTTTCAAATATTGTCCCCATTGGGATTTTTTATACGATAGCTTCATAACAAGGCAGTCTTTTCCCTTTTTATTTAATGATTAGTGCAATACTCCTTACTAAACATTCATTTTCAAAAATCAATGTAATTTAAGATTTTCACCCAATTTTCATCTTATTGGTCTTAGACGATCTACACAAAAATTTACACACATGAAATTCACATTCATCTTAATATCATCCTACAACAATGCAATCACTCCTAAACTATACTAAATTTGGTGAAGGATGTATAATGTAATGATTTTTATTTTTTATTTTTTTAGTTTAACATCTAAGTTCTACTATTTCAACTATCAAGCATATAGATCAACTCATTATTTCACAATGCTAAACTTAATTCGCGTGCACAAATAGTATTAGCTTTACATAGATAATAATTAATTAATCTAAGCATATAATTTATTCACAATTGATGCATCAATATAATTCTAAATATATTCATCGTTGCTGACAATGTCACCTAATCCACACAAACAAGCAATAAACAAGATTTTTTTTTATGAAAATTTTAAATTGTTTTCAAATTTTCTACATTTTTTCATATACAATGAAGTAGTAAAAGCACATAATCACACGAATAATAAATTAAATGCTCAAAAGTTTTCCCACTCCAAACTTAAAGTAGACATGTTTCTCAATGTCTTAAAGTAATATTAAACAACATAAAGGGGAGGGAAAAGAAAGAAAGTAGGTACTCCCTAGATTTTTGTCCGATATTAGAGGTAAGCTTGTTAGATCAATTCATTTCATTCCTTAACTTATTACGTTGCCTCCTTTTTGATAACCTTGTACCTTCTAAAGATCGAAGAAAACAATTATAAAAGTCAAAAATTAGTTTAAAAACTACAATGTGGTTTTATGATAATCATTTTTATGTCCAAGAGATTTGAAAATATGCCACATGACGTTTTTATTGTTTTTACTCAAATAAATATCTTTTCTTTTTCTAGGTTTATTATAGACATGACGACCCCTATTGTAAATAAAATATGCTAAAACTAATGCAATCTATTAAACTACATGTAATGCAAATATAGAAAGCATAATAAATAAAAGGGCAAGAGATTGTGTTACTTCCCAATAAGTGATTAATTTAAAGTCTTTAGCTAGATTTTGTGGATGAGCCAATCATGGTGGTTCAAGTTAGAATTCTTTGGCCTTACATCCTCTTTTTGCTATCCAAAACTTAAATTCTTCGTTCTCATCTCTACTAGGGATTTCATCAACTTTAGGTTTTCTCTTATGATTGCTAGGTAGATTGTCATCTTCAATGCAATTGATCTCCTTGAGGCCTGCTGGTTACTTGTATGGATTGTGTAATTTAAAAACTTCTTGTTCATTCTCCACCCTTTCAACTCGCGATTTTTCATGTCAATTAAGGTTCGACCGATTCGTAGGAAAGGTCGACCCAAGATTATTGGAATATTCCGATCTTTTTCTATATAAAGAACAATGAAGTCCACCTGGATTATCAATTTTTCAACTTCGATGAGTACATCCTCAACCTTACTTTTTGGATATTTGATGTTTCTATTTGCTAGTTGTAGTGACACCTTTTTTTCTTCTCGAAGTCCTAATTTCATGTATACGATAAAGCCATTAAATTAACAGTTGCACTTATATCACATAAAGTATTAAAAGAAAAATATTTGCCTAATGAATAGGTGAAGTGAAACTCATTAGATCCTTGAGTTTTTTGATGCAGTTTATTTTGCAACTCTGCACTGCTCTCTTCTGTTAATTCCACAAATTCAAATTTTGAAAACTTTCTTTTCTTTGATATCATGTCTTTCAAGAACCTTGTATATCTTAGAATCTGCTAATTGTATCGATGAATGATATGTTGATGTGGAGCTTCTATTGCACATCCAAGAACTTCTCAAATTGTTTATCGAGTGGCACATAAGTCTTGATATGAATGGTTTTCTTAATCTGTGAATTATCTAACTTTTGATTTAGAACTATTTTTGTTGACTGTCCAGATCGATCCACTATCTCTTCATCTGTGGAAGGTACCTTTTGCAATTGAATAGAAACTCAAGTAGCTTAAATACCCAATTTTCGTTCCTAATGATATGAGGCAATGTTTTGAAAGGCGTGAGGCATGACAAGCTTAAATTTCAAAACTTACGAGTCTAGACATTGTTACGTGCTGAAATAATTAAGGCGTATCAAGACTCAAAGCCAGTCTCAAAATGGTCTCATTGCATGCTCTCTTTGAATATTTGCACTTTCGCTGTCGAGACACAATTAAGCAAAAGATGCCTCGGCCACCGATGCTCACACTAAGCAACAAAATGAGCAAAATCGTAACACTTGTCTATAAACATGATTGGAGGCTCCGAACAGTGTCGAATTAATGGTCTCGCATATTAATAGAAATTTTAGTACAAACTCTAACTAAACCCTCTTAAAAGTCAGCGCACTAAATCCATGCATGCACATAATATATTATTGGACAAATGTTAGAAGGCAACCTTTACAAACCTTTAGAAATGAGACCTAGCCCCTAGTTGATAGGAACTAAAATGTAAAATTTAATCTAAATCAAAATCAATAATTAATTTTAACCATATATTTAATGAAATTCACAACTTTTTAACCACACATTTTATCAACTTTTATCAAAATCAAATTCTAATTTTAACCATATATTAAATTTAATTTTAATCTCCGCCAAACAAGGGCCTAATTATAACTTCTAACATAATGATTAGGAAATGTCTACTTAATAGAAGGACTAAAATGCCAATGAAATCGTCTATAAATAAGGTCATTGCATAATGAAAAAGGGTTGAAAATCAGACATCCCAATTCACTCCAAAAAAGTCGCTTCTAAATGAAGCACTTTTCAGTTGAACATCTTGAATATTAAAACACATTCTCCTATCAAGAATAATTTTCAATCAAAATAACACAGATCTCCATCTTTCGATTTCAAAAATTGACTTCTAAAACACACCCAAATCTTAAAATCGGGAATATCTGGCGCAATTTTATTGAAAGATGATTAAATAGTTATTTTAATAAGACCATTAATATCATTTTATTTAATTAGTTTATTTAACCTTCAAAAATTAGACAAAAAAGACAAGCCCCTGGGCCAACATTTCAAGCTTTTTCTCATGTCTAGACTATGGAATTTCAGCCATTTAGAACACTGATATGAGACCACTAAATCTATGATTTTTGAAGTCTCAAGGAGGGTGTTCTCAATTCAAAATTTAATTGGTTTTTTTAAAATTTATGGGTTTTCATGAATCTGTTTCTAAAGTACCAACCACTATTTCAATTATCAATTAAAAATCCGATTTCATTAAAAAAAAAAAAAAAATTTAAGAAAATATTTTGGTTTCGTTGTTGATTATGTGCATGGATCAAGAATCGATCGGCCAAACCAGAACATATCCATACTCGATTTTAATGTTAAGAACTTATAAAATTATTGATAGAATCTAACCGAATAGATTAATTTGATTGGGTTCGACTTAATCTAATACTTTTTTACACATATAAAAATAGGACGCAATCTTCCTACGTATTATTGCATTCTCAACACTTAGTAATCCGAAAAGCAAAAGTATTAGGATATTATGCAAATATCCTTAATTTCGGGATCATTTTGAAAAATATTATAAACATGAGTTGAAATATAAATACTCCAATTTTAAACATTATAGTCGTAATTAATACGTTATAACCCACAAATTGGAAAAAGAGACGATTACCATCGAAAATTTGATGCCTAAATCCTCCAAATCAACGAAAATTGAAATCATAAGAGGAAATCTTACGCAAATTAAGGCCAAACAAGATCATGAGCTTCAGCTAGCTTTTCTTCAAAGTGTTTTTTTTCTCTATCTCTCTACATCTGCAAATAATAGACACACATTTGCATGTTCGTAATTTTTTACTTTTGATCAATTAATTCATATTTTGTTTGATTATTAAGTAACAAATGATATATTTTATGATTATTCAGTAAAAGAAAAGCAATTATATGTTAATTTCTTTTTTAATTGTTGATATTATGAACACTAAATGTTTAAATTTATTTATCGATTTATTATTATTAAGACTCAACGTGCGGAATTACACAATTAAAAGTAACAAATCGGGTTTTAATTATTTCTAGATAATTAACCAATCACATTAATTTATCTTATATTGAATTACTATAAGTTGTAATATGAAAGCAATAAAGAACACAAAATTGATTACGGAGAAAACCTTCGCAATTGATAAAAAAACTCCGGGCATTTTGCCGATCAACAATCTACTATAACCGAAACAACCTATAGTATGGTTCAGACCTGATAAATCCTTAGTCCCTCGACCTTCTTTTCCTGTAGTTACGATTGATCCTACTGGACTGCATGCTCTTCACATCAAATCTCGACTTCTGATATATCACATTGGCCTTCCCAGAATGCATGCTCTTTACACCAGCTCCCAACCCCTGGTATATTACTTCATCCTTCCTAGATTGCATGTTTCGCACCAGCTCCTGATCCCTGATATCGTTTATCCACGATGGATCAGGAGTTTGATGTTTGATCAAAAGATCTTGTGTGTTTTAATTTGTAGTTTAACGTGGGACAATATAGCTCGATCAACAAAACATGTTTTGAAAAAAATTATGGATCAAGTAATATGTGGTGGTTGAATATTGAAATCAATGAATGTTTTGGATCATCAAATAATTGACCTCTATGGAATAAATCTAATTCAACACACTTTGGAATGTTCATGGGGTTGTATGTTTATAATGGTAGTGTTTGAGATGAAAAGAAACTCTAAATTAGATTGAAAATCAAATATTACTGTTTTTCGGATAACCATGTCGCTCAAGCGCTAGGCAAGCAGCAATCGAGTAGTAATCAGTATTTTCATTATAACATTCTCTTTTGATATTGGATTGAGGCAATTCAAAGTATGTTGGAAAGATAACTCAAATGACTACAATTCTACCAGAAATAGCCTTGTCCAAATTTTAATTTTTTCTGTATGAAAGTTTAGAGCATGATTGTGTAACACTTTTACACTTCTTTGACTTCTAATTGCATTCCAATAATCATATGTGATCTTTTTGGATATCTTGAACTCCTTCAAGATCTATACTACCAATCCCAACTCTTTTGCTATAATTAGAACTCTATAATTCATATTTTGACTTTGATTACAGTTGGATAAACTCTTAATACAATTCATCTAGGATATAATTTTTACTAAAAAAATTGCCAATTATAAATCAGACTTTACGAACATGATTTTCACTTTAAATTTGATGTTGTTGGACCAAATTATAAATATCTATTAGTTGATTCGAACCACAAGATGATACTTTGAAGATTGTTAGGAGAAAATTGGATGGAATTAGAATAAAAATGGAATGGAATATGATCAAAGTATGATCATAAATCAATTTTCAATCGAACAAGTTATATCCCAGATTTTTAGTCGAAGATTAAGACTCATTTTTGACATAGTAAACGTCCAAATTAGAAATATTCTATTCCTAGAAATGTTTTATACCTTTGAGTTAATATTTCAATGCACTTTGAATTGCCTTAATCCGATATTGAGAGAAAAAGTTATTAGCAAAATACTGATGGCTGTGTAAAGACAAAAACTTGCGCGCGAGAAGGCAACTTCCCTTGTTCGATTGGAACTCTTTTAGAAACAAATTTGAACGTGATTTTTGACCAATTTTCGAATCTTACAAATACCTAATAGCATAATACATTAAAAAACCTCTCCTGCATCATTCATACACATATTACATCCATAATTACATCAATTCATACACCAAAGAAGAGACAAATTCATAATATTATGAGATACAATCAAAGGGCATGTGCAAGAGCTAAATCAATTGAAGAATTCATCCGGTTTTTGGGCAAAGAGTTGAAGAAATAATTAAAAATTCATCAAGATTTCATTGAAGGAATTCAACAATATCAAGATCATTCTTTGTTATTCATCAAATTCATAATCCGGGTGCTAGTCTACAGAATTAATATGTTTTTTTTTGTACTTTCCATATGCTAGGCTAATAATTCTAGGATGTAGATGAACCATGGTTATGAAATTCTTAATAAAAATAAGTATTTTGACGTCCAATAAGTGTGAATTCAATCATAGTTGTTATTGAGTTTTAATGCATTTTCAATTGCTTGATCACCAATTGTCTTGAATGTGAATTTTATTGATTTCAGGAGAAATAAAAGAATAGATAACATTTATAACAATCATTGTAAAGTTCGATAGGGGATAAAGATATACCATTATGTTTTGTATGATTTCTATAGATATTCTAGCGTTTTTAATGCTTTTATTCATGTTCGCATATTTCATAGAGATATAGGAAGGTCACATGAAGTGATAGATTTAATTGACATCGAGAAATGCTTTTAAGTAATTTAGGAACATTAATCAACATGAATAAGCACATATTGTCATGATATTTAATTGTATAAATAGAAATGGATTAACAAGAGAGATTCGAAATCTTAGCGTCCATCTCACATATTTGACAAAACCTTCATAATTAGCTTAGTTAATATAATTGGATCATTTAGTATAAATACTCAAATCAATTTGGCTATTCAATTAAGGTTGAAATTCATTGACACTAGATTTAATACAATTTATAGTTCTCGTGGGTTCAATACTCTATTAATTATTTTATTACTTGTTAACGATCTCGTTCATTTGCGGAAAATCAAACAATCAACCATACTATAAATTGTTTTGTTTATAGTGGATTAATGACTAACAAAGTGTCCGTAGTTTTTGATCATTTGCGAATGGTTTTCTCCGTGATCATATTGATGTTATTTACTGCTTTCGATTTATAAATTGTAGTATTCAAATTTAAAATAAATTGACTTATTTGATCTAATCATCTACAAACAATTAAAAGTCATTTGTTGCTTTTAATTGTGTAATTCCGCTCGTTGGGTTTAAATATTTGACTAATTTAAAACTTGTCAAGTGGTATTAGAGCTTAATTGGGATCCTTGACCCAATTTTGTCTAGATGAGGCAATCACATTGTGATAATGGATTCGATGATGATTGGGGAGTTTACAAGAGGCTTATAAGTTGTATAAGGAGTGCCTTAAGATGAAAAAGTTGAATAGGTCTACCTTTAAGATATTACATGAACTAGAGTTGCTCCTAGATTCATCTCCACGTGTCACCATTGTGGTAAGTTAGGACACATAAGACCTAAGTGTCAAGAGCTCTTAACTAGGAACAATACCAAGAATGTAAGTGACCGAGGACCAAAATCAACTGTACAACATAGGTTTCCTCCACACATGGTTCGAAATTTGAAACCTAGGTTTGCTCCTAAATTCGTACCTACATGTCATATATTGTAACGTTTTAACTCATATTAGACCTAAGTGTCATAAGCCATTGGATAGGTGATAAGTATATTTTATACACTTATTCGAGCACTAAAATATTGACATTTCATTATTCTTTTAATGAAATTATAGCTTCATTTATTATATAATGTGTTATTAGGTGAAACTCAATGAATGGAAGTGAAATTGAAAGAAAGAAATGAAAATTGGCGAAAAAGTGTAAGATTCAAAGTTTGGGGGCTAAAGTGAAAATACTTAAAAATTGTGTCGAAACTCATGATGAAGATGCGAGAATTCTAGGGGTCAAATTGATACAACTAAAGGTTAAAAGAAGTGAAAATATGGCCAAAATATTTTCACAAATCATTTTTCAACCGTACAAGGATGTCCAGATTTTTAGTTGGAGATTGAGACCCATTTTTGGCCTAACAAACGTTCGAATTGAAAAAGAGTTATTTCTAACAAAGTTGGATACCTTTAAATTATCTTTCCAATACATTTTGAATCGCTTTAATCGAATATCAGAAGAAAAATATATGACAAAAATAATGAAGCGGATACAGAATTTGGAATAGCGACTCAGCGGGCTGCTTATTTTCAGCAACGCAGCTCCCAGGCGCTGCAACCATAGCGCTTAGGCACTGCTTCAAAGGTCATCGCGGCACTGCATCCTAGCGCTTAGGCGCTATGCCACAAATTTTAGGGTTATGTTGTTTTAGGCCGCGAAAAGCCCAAAAAGACTCCAATTTTTGGAAAATCGTGTAGAGAAGTATAAATAGAAGAATGAAGAAATTTTAGGGGTTCTACACATTGAGAAAATAAAGATACAACAAGAGATTAAGAGCACAATTCAAGGGAGAAAAATATCAATGAATTCACGCTTTGAAACATTGATTGGAAGAACAAAAAGATATTGGTGCAAGCTTTATTACTTTTTCTACATCTATATTCAAAATCCGATGATGTACTCAATATCAACTTTTATTTTTCTACATCTATATTCAAAATCTGATGATGTACTCAATATCAACTTTTATTTTTTCTTTTTCATTTAGTATGAA